>JAUEJL010088891.1:0-14453 GCA_032274825.1 Drosophyllum lusitanicum
AATTTAAGTATTAAAAAAATACGTATAGCTAGAACTTATAAACCTAATAACATGTAACCTAAATTTATAGACATTTCTAGATTTTTTACATGACTTGTGTAATCAAAACAAAAGGTTTAATTTATAACATATTTAATATTCTTTTTGTTTCTCATTTTATTGTTTTGTAAAATTAATAAAAGAGTTATAAAGAAAAGAGAAATAAAAGAAATGGAAACATGAAAAAGAAAATAGATACATTGTGAACGAAAATTGTTCGATGTCATTATAATGCTTGATATAATGATCTTACGTTATTAAAAACGAAAATGTTATCGAGTATGAATTATTTCTAGCCACCACATTATGGATATACTATGCTAGTTATCTTATAATGACCAATGAGTAAGAGGATAAACTAAAAACATACAATAGAATATAAAGGATATATTAATTTTCTTTCTACAATATTATTCTCCTCGTAAACTTTGGCTTGCTTTGCCATTGCTACGTTGTGTTGTGTGTTTCTTTCTTATCCCACGTGTGTTACCCTTTTGCTTTCTCTTTGGTTTTTCTTCTAATACTAAACAAATACTACTACCAATCCAATCGGTTTTCATCTCTAAAACCACCACCCACCGCCGCTGCCCGCCGCCCAATCTTCATCACCACGTCAACCCATTTCTCCGATTATCCGCTTCCGCCGAGATCCACCGTCAAAACCCCTTTCTTTCATCTGGGTATCTCTTAACGCCACCGTCATCGCCGGTAATACTACTTCCATAGTTCCATGTTACTTCACGTAACTTCTTTCATTCATTTCGTTTTCATCTGATTCTGAAATTCATCCTCACCTATTGTTGTTGATTCTGAATTAGAATATCAGTTCTAATCTGAATTGGGTGTTTATTGGGTTTATTAAAATATACAACTTTTTTTGTCTGATTTTGTTGTTGTTTATGGGCTGATTGTGCATTTTCATGGGAGGTGTTGAGGGTTCTGAAGAACGACCAATAAAACGCAGGAAATTGAAAGTATTATCAAGTGAAATAATTGAAAATTTCTCTAATTTTGACTCGTCAATGGGAGAATTTATACCCGATGATTCAATCGGTTCTAAGGGAATTAGGAAAGCTGAATTCGTTAGACTCATAGCCGAATCATTAAATTCTCTTGGGTATAAAAATACAAGTGAATATCTTGAAAAAGAATCCGGCATTGCTCATTCTTCATCTGTAGTTACTGAATTCACTCAACAGATTCTTAATGGGAATTGGGATGAAAGCTTGAATTCATTGCGGAAATTATCTGATTTAGATGAGTCTGTTGTTAAATTGTCCTCTTTTGTAATCTTAGAACAGAAGTTTTTGGAACTTTTGGATGCTCGTAAGTTTCATGATGCTTTAAGAACATTAAGAAACGAGATATCGCCTCTTTTGATTAATAAAAACAGAGTTCATGAGCTTTCTTCATTCATGCTATCCTCTGCTGAAGATAAGATTCGACCGAAGCCGAAAAAAGAGGTGCTTCTGGATTTACAGAAGTTATTTCCTCCAAATGTTATGATCCCACAAGGCAGATTGCTACAATTAGTCGAACAAGCTCTTGATTCGCAGCATGATTCTTGTTCATTTCACAATTCTTTAACTGGTGATACTTTATTCAGTGATCATAACTGTGGAAAAAGTCAAATCCCATCTCGGACATTGCAGGTTTTACAAGAACATCAAGATGAAGTCTGGTTTGTTCAGTTTTCTCATAATGGGAAATTCTTAGCTTCGTGTTCTAAAGACAGAACAACGATTATATGGGAAGTTAGTCTTGATGGTAGACTTGTTTTTAAGCATAGATTACTAGGACATAATGAACCAGTCTCGTGTGTTTCATGGAGTCCGAATGATGATCAACTACTCACATGTGGTGTAGAGGAGGTTGTGAGGCGTTGGGACGTTTTTTCTGGTGAATGTGTTCATGTTTATGATAAAAGTCATCTTGGTTTGATTTCGTGTAATTGGTCTCCTGATGGTCAAAGGGTGTTTTCAGGTTTTAACGATAAGAGTATTGTGATGTGGGATCTGAATGGGAATGAATTGGAATCTTGGAGAGGACAGAAAACTTTAAGGATCTCGGATTTACTAATTACAAGTGACGGGAAGTTTATAATTTCAGTTTGCGGTGAAACTATGATTCTTATACTCGATAGAGAATTAGGAAACGAAAGATTAATCAAAGAGGATTATAACATAGTTTCTTTTGCTTTATCTGGTGACAATAAGCTCTTGCTTGTTAGTTTGGTGAATCAAGAAATACATCTTTGGAGTATTCATGGAGATATTCGGCTTGTGGCCAAGTATAGAGGTCATAAATGTTCAAGATTTGTTGTTAGGGCTTGTTTTGGTGGGGTTGAGCAAGCGTTTGTTGCTAGTGGGAGTGAAGATTCTCGTGTTTATATATGGCACAGGGAGACAGGTGAACTTATAGAAACGTTAGGAGGTCATTCTGGAGCCGTGAACTGTACTAGCTGGAACCCGATGAACCCACATATGTTGGCATCAGCTAGTGATGATCGAACCATACGCATCTGGGGTTTGAACCATGTAGACCTAGACCTGAACTCGGACCACACTTGCAACTGTAAGGCTTGAACTACACAGTTGAAACTGGGTCCTAATCTTATTTTCTGATTTGTGGTTGGAATCGTACTTTAATTGACAGTATGTTTGGTATGAATGCATAAACATTGCAGTATTTGTTAGTGTTTCTACACCTGGGAAATGGTGTTTATGCTGTTTGTTGTTTGATTGGTTATGATGCATACAGTTCTAACTTGTATAACTTACTTTTATTCTTTTATCTGTCATCATAACCTCAATTAGCAATATAACTTCTAGGGTTGACTTGGTGACAATCGTCGAGTTTCTTATTATATAGCAAGAAGTCAAATGCTCGTTTCGAAGATGTACTAGCAATCCTGAACCTCTAGATGTGTTGGCTTTTGCCCATGGTTTGATTCATGTTGCAAATAAAACTTTGTCAAAATTTGATTAGATAGCTTGACAAGGGTTCGCCGTAATATATAGTGAGAAAATGATTTGTGCTCGACTTGAGAGACTGAGAAGCTTAAAAATGTCCATTCGATACCATGTTTGATCAAGCTTAGTGCCGAAGTTTGACTTGAAGGAGCTCAAGTCAAGTCTAAGCTTTACTTATCGACAAAAGTTTTACTCTTTTTCAAACTTAGTTACATATATGTTAGCGCCTAATTAGTATTTGCCTAAGATCGCCCAAAGTGATCCGGGGTGGGGGCGTGGAGGGTGTCGGTGTCTGGAGTAAAACGGTTTCACCCCGGGTTTATGGTTTGGGTGGAGGGAGTGGTCATCTTTCCATCCTTTCATCTCACTTGCCACATCATCGTCATATTGGTTTCTCTCTCTACTCCTTCCATGTTGCTATCTCTTATGAACAAAGGTAGTAGTCATCTTTATATCCTATTAGCTCACTAACCTTTTTTAATTTTAAATTTGAAATATATACAAATAATTAATATTAAAATACTTAATTATTAAATAAATACAAAACTACAATATTAGATCAAATTAAAAAGTACAACCACTAAATAAAAAATTAAAACTACAACTACTAGACTAATTAATAAATAAAAAATAAAAATTCAACTTGGGTATCCAAACTTAGGTTGTGTGTTTCCCAATTACATATTGCTCGTATAGTATTTTGATATACTTTGTGCCAAACCATTTCTTGATTTGGTGCAAGATCGAATTCTTGGAAACGACATTTCTTGATATATCCCACCACCACACTATTTTTTTGTGGATGCCAAGCCCGTGCAAGGTTGTTTACCATAGCCCAACGAGCTTTGAGAACACCGAAAGCTTGTTCCACGTTTTTTTTTGCCGATTCTTGTGTTGTTTTTACCCTTATTCATTTAACGGCGGTTGGATATGAAAATGATTTCACAAAAGTAGCCCACTCTAGGTGTATCCCGTTTGCAAGATAATACTCATGCTTGTATTGCACTCCGTTAACCTGAAATGCGATCTCCAGTGCAATTCTATTTGACACGTGGTTGAACAATGACGATTGATTAGTAGATTAATGTCATTCTTGGAATCGGCGACACCAAAGAATGCATGTCAAAACCATAATATTGTAATGCCACCCCTCTAGCATAATGTCGAATACTCATGATCACCTCGCATGTAAGGAAATTTCTCCACAACCAATGTGTACAATCAATGATGTCAAGCATTCCATGGAATCCATGTTTGGATTCATGTGCCACAAACAAATGATGAATATCGTAGGTGGTCGATTTATGCAAATATTCTTGTCCATATAATGGAATAAATCCTTTACAAAAGAATTTTAGACTTTCACGTGAATTCTTTCTACAACTTCATTATACTCATCACATGAATAAGGAACAACGCTGTAAGTTAATTGCTATATAACAGATGTGCACTTTTGTAACTGTGAAAATCCTTTATCTAAAATATGAAAATTCTTGCTCCATATCAATAACTATTCATAGAAATAGTTCTTTACTCATCCAGAACTTTCTTCTAAAAATGTCATTACTATAAACATGATTTTTTGAAAAGTAATCTTGCACCAACGTTCATGTGCTGCTTCTTATACTCGTTCTAGTTAATTAATTCCCTCGTACCATTAAACACAAGACATGTCTCTTGGGCAATCTCTGTGAGAGCTTCGGAATCTCATGAGTATGTGACAAGTCTTCACTCGATGATGATGAATATTGAACCATTTCAATTAAATTTGTGTGAAAAAAAAGTGGTAGTATAGAAGTGATATTGTGGGTGATAAAAATCAAGTTGCGAGAGTATATTTCGGTTGTATGTTGGTGATATGGATTATATTTAAGGTTGCATTTGTTATGGTGGAATGAGGAAGGAAAAGGTAAGGCCGTCAATTCGGATCAGGTTCGTATTATCGGGTTCATGTCGTTCGGGTTCGGGTCATTTTCGTGTCAACCCAATTTTGACCCATTTATTTTTGTGTCAAGTTCGGGTCGTGTCAGTTTTTTCGTGTCAGACTCGTGTCGACCTTCGGGTCGACCCATATAGGCCAAATGCCATCGATGAGAATTTTTTCGGTTTTCGAGTACGATTTTCAAATGCGGTTTTCCGTTTCAACTATGATTTTCCTTATCAATATTTCAAATTCCATGTTTGTTTTCCAACGTTCGGTAAGAATTTCGAAAATAATTTCCGTTTATATTCTAACTTCAATAATCAATGTTCGTTTAGATTGTATTCGAACTTCAAATTCAGTATTTATTTCGGTTTAATTCAAATTTTGATTTTACTTTTTTATTCACTTATATAAATGAATATAATAAAAATTATGATGTATTACTATTCTATCAAGTACCAATAAATTATGTCATTGTCTCATTGAATAACCAAATAATTTAAGATTATTCATCATTAAATAGAATTATGAATCGATTTAAAATACTAAAGTATCACATATCACATAATCAAATGTAAAAGTACCAAAATCATATAGTGATAATAACAAATACCAAAATAATGTACTATTGTTTTAATTGTAAATTTTTATTGTTTATTTTGAGTTTTTAACGTTTAAGGGTTTTATACTTTTATTTGGCGAGTTTTATTGCCCTAAGATATCACTCTCTTATTTGAATTCATAATCTTTTTTTCAAAATTTAAATTTAAATTATTAAAGAAAATTTTAAATTATTATAGTTTTACCTTTAAACGGGTCATACGGGTTATTTCCGGGTTGTCAGGTTGATCCTAACCCGACCCATTTATTTTCGTGTTGAATTCGTGTCAACCCGCTTTTGACCTGTTTCGGGTTCGTGTCACTTTTTTCGTGTCGGGTTTCATGATGACCCAGAAATTGCCAGCCTTAGGAAAAGGAAACCATCATTCAATTCCTTTGTCATAAGTTGTTTGTTAGTCATGTAAGAATGGAATGAGTCATTATGTATGGAATGTTATTCCCTCTGGTTTAAAGATTTTCATTCTTTGAAGAATGGGTGTTTTTTCCTCATTCTTTCGGGGAATGGAATGAATTGCTACAATTTAATATTTTTTTCCTTGAATTTGTTTATTAGAATGTATTTTATTCCATTCATATGTTTATTTCTCTCTACCAAACATCATATAGTAATGATTCATTTCATTCCCACAAAGCAACCGAACATGTCGATGAATGGTAATGACTCATTTCATTACCTCCCCCATTCTATTCTTTTGACTATTCTATTCATTTGTCATTCCTTTCTGTCTAACCAAACACATCCTAAAGGTTTGAAAACTATATACAAATTTATTAAATGGCATATGCTATTCCAACGTCTACCTAAATGGCACTTTTTCAAATATATCCATCTCTCTTGGCGGGTGGACTGTTTTTGGAACCTCGGAGGGGTGGTGGGCAGTGTACCCACTGGCGCCTTTTGAAAATTTCATTTTACCCCATCCGTTGAGGTGCCCACTCCGTTCCCCATTATCTGATAACAGAGGTTGTAATAGCAGGGGTTGGATGTACCATTAATATCTCTATATCAGAATGATCTTCGAATGCATTATCTGACTCTGGTTTGTTTGAAGGTTTTGCACTACTACTCCATGCCAACCTCTTGAACCTAAACCCTTTTCTAAACCGCCACCACAATGTTGTGTTATAACCCCAATGGTCTCATCATCATCTTCTTCAGATTATCATACCAAATTTCCACCGTTAAACCCATTTGAAAACACCCATCAACGAACCATGGTGTCTACTATTGAAAAAGCCAGTTCATCATCCCAAAATGCCTTAATCCCTTCCAATGTAGCTCCCCTTGAACCAGTGTTACCTGAAGAAATTGTTACTTTAATTTTCAAGGATTCCTCCTCTACCTCTTTTGTGCTTTGCTCAAGATTTGTTAATTGATTCTTAGACCTTTACGATCTTTTTATTTTTTATTTGATATATGTTGGTGTCAATTTTTAAGATTTAGGTTTTGATCCATAATATGTATATGTTTGTGGTGGTTTACTATAATCACTAGTTGAATGACCCGTGCACGCATAAGAATAGTTTAAAAAACTTCAAACATGTAACATGTAATAAAGTCCTTCGTAATCTCTTGGGTGTTTGGGTAACTTTGTAATCAAATCCATCGTAATATGCTCCCATTTCCACATTGGTATAATTAGAGGTTGAAGTTTTCCATGACGTCTTTGATGCCCGGCATTCGGTTGTAGACAAGCTAAACACTTCTGTACATATTTTGCCAGCCACCAATAAACAGATCTTTATGCATTTTAGTGGCTTCCGAATGAATAGAAAATTTAGACTTGTGCACTTCAATGAAAAGCGTTAGTCTAACATCATTGAGGCTAGGTACCCAAATTTGTCCATATCATGTCAACAAATTCCGACTATCCTCGATGAATTTAGTCACTTGCCCTTTGACTCGTTCTTTCCTCTAGTTTTCCTCTTTGATAGCCTCGGCTTGTGCCGATCTAATCAAATTGAATAAGTAACTCGTCACAATCAATCGTAGGCACTCTAATCGAATCATAATACATCCTGACTTCTTACTTAACGCTTCGACAACCACATTAGCTTTTTCCAGATGGTGAAGTATTTCATAGTCATAATCTTTAATCAATCTTAACCATTGCATCTACCTCATATTCAAGTTTTCTTGATCCACAAAATACTTAAAGCTTTTGTTATCCGTATAAAGCGTGCACTTGAAACCATATAGACAGTGTCTACAAATCTTCACAACAAAACCACGGCTGCAAGTTCTAAATCTTACGTCGGCTAGTTACCCTCGTGTGGCTTTAGTTGGCGTGAAGCATGAACAATTACCTTTCTCCTTTGCATAAGTACACATTCAAGTCCTACGTGTGAGGTGTCACAATATACCAACATATCTTCCACCCCGTCGGGTAGAGTCAATATCTAAGCCTCACATAGCTTCCCTCTAAAGATTTCGAATGCCTTTTGTTGCTCATCACCCCAATCAAAATTCACATTTTTCTTTGTTAACTTCGTCAAAGGAATCGCGATCTTTGAAAAGTCTTGTATAAATTTTCAGTAATAATTGGCTAAACCTAAGAAACTACGAATCTCCGTCGAGTTCTTCAGTGATTCCCATCTTAGCACCGCTTCTATCGTTGCTGGATAAACTTTAATTTTGTCTTTGTTCACATGATGCCCAAGAAATTGGATTTCTTGAACCTAAAACTCACAATTGGAGAATTTTGCATAGAGTTTCTCTTGTTTTAAAGTCTCCGATACTTCCCCAAGATGATGCACTTGCTTGGTTCGGGTCTTCGAATAGATTGAGATATTATAATGAACATGATCACACACTTATGTAGCACTGGTCTATATACTTGGTTCATCAAGTCCATTAACTCCGTTGACACGTTCGTAAGTCCAAAAGACATGAACATAAACTCATAACGCCCAAAACGTGTTCTGAACACTGTCTTTGCTATATCTTCTTCTCAAACTTTAAGTTGATGGTAACTCGATCGAAGGTCGATCTTTGAGAACAATGTCGTTCCCTATAGTTGGTCAAATAAGTCATCGGTTCTAGTTAATGGATACCTATTCTTCACCGTCACTTTGTTTAACTCGTGATAGTCGATGCACATTTAGAAGGATCCATCTTTAGTCTTTACAAACAATAGTGGCACACCCCGTTATGAACTACTCGGTCGAATGAACCCCTTTATCAAGAAGTTCTTGGAGTTGACTCGTTAGTTCTTTCATTTCTGATGGAGCTAGATGGTACGGGATTTAGGTATCGGAGTTGCTCCCGGAACATGGTCGATTCTGAACTCTATTTGTCTATTGGGAGGGATCCGGTAGATCTTCTGGAAATACGTACGTCTAAAACATTCAACTTTATCTTTTCCAAATTGCTATCAACAACGTATGCTAGGAACGTATAACATCCATGTAATAAATATTTTTTTGCTTTAGACACCATGCAAAAAGCCGCCATTACTTTTGAAACTTCTCATTTGAATGATGATTCGTTACTTTTGATGGCTTGGTGGTCAAATCATGATTTTGTATATCATTAAATGTATCCACGACCCATTTCTCGTCTTTCATTTTTAAAACTCGAAGTTGTCTTCACAACCGATCTTACATTTCTTCGTCATTTTTTAGTGTCCACACCAGAACTATCGATCTTCACTTTTTTAATACCTTGTTTGTTGCATACACATGTATTCCGATAACTCTCATTTGTTAACCTGATTTATGCCCCCAATGAATACATATACCAAATCCATGTAAAAAAGCATATTGATTATAGAATGTATACACTTCATCAAGCGTGCCAAAAACTTTCCCTATAATACTTCCTCTGTTAATTTCATCTTCATTGTATTCAAGGTTCATATCAATGGGAATTTCATGTTCTGAATCCTCATGATTGATCAAATAACCACTAGCTTCGGTGTCTTCTATCAATGTGTTTCAAAGAGCTCGTTTATTGATCGACTTTCTAAACTCATTGTGATACGAACTGTAAATTAATAGCCACCAAAGTAGAATTTATATTAGCAAATAACAAAGCATATAATAGTACAATAAAAAAACCCAAAGGATGTAATTCTTAACAAAAAAATCAGAGAAGTGCTCTGTAATGAACCGATTCTTCATATTGTGTAGGATTTTCAATACAAATTTGAGTTTGCCATTGTGGTTTACAAAAGGGTTTAGTTCACCAAAATGTATCCAAGTTGTCATGTTTTGCTATTGTATGTATCGGACTTAAAAATTTCTATTGTGAGTATCGAACTTAATTTGTCGATATTGTGTATATTAAACTTTCTATTGTATATACTAAACTTGTAAGTTTTTTTACTTTTTTATGTAACCAAAATACATATAATAACAACAATTTAAAAGTTTGATACACATAATAGAAACTTTTAAAGTTCAATACACACAATAGCAAAACGTGATAACTTGAATACATTTTAGTGAACTAGACCCTTTAGAAATCAGGTCCAAGAACTACGATTGTTAATAAAAAGTGAAGAGGATAGTATTGCAGCTTACCGGTGTACAATTCTTGATAAAAAAAAGGAGTCGATATTACTCATGCTTGATTCTTTATAATCAATTTTGGTATATAGATTCTCAATCAAAAAAAAAAAAAAATGTTTGTTGTATCATATGTTTGTTGGAGGGGAAGAGAAACTAAAAGGTACACATGTAAGCAACTCACGAATATGTTTTTTAATGCCCAAAACGACGTAGTTTGGCCGGTTCCACACCTAAACTTAGGTGCAAGACAGCCACACTCACTTTCCCCATAATATAAGTTAACTAATAAAAATTACCTAATCTAAATAACATATAACTTACATTTATAAATGTTTCAGGATTTTATAAATAGGTAATATAATTAAAATAGCATAGAGTTATATTGTCAATACTCTTGTTGGATATTATCATCAAATTTTATTGACCCATTATAATTTAAACAAGATACATACCACCCATGTTTTAAGAACGAACAAGTTATCGAGAAAAATATTTGTCAAGGCTATATTATCCGGGTACAGTGTTAGTATATATATATATAAATTAAAAAAATTTAAAAATTAATTTTTTTTTTGAATATGTAATTTTGGCAAACTGCCCTTTTTAGACAAAAAAAATAAATAAAAATGAATTAATATTAAAAAAAACAAAAATTGAATTTCAAGGCTATTTGGATTACACTTTTTTAGAGAGCATATAATATTTAATTTTTAATAAGGAAATGTGATGTTTTTATTTGGACACGTGTAAAATGTTAGTCCAATGTTTTTTTTTTAATTTAAGGAACCCAATATAGCCCACAATCACACTTTAATTTCCTAGCCCAATTCCTGGATTTATTAAAGGCTTAAAGCCCGATTTTATATCAATATAAAGATCATTTGAAAATCTTGCCTAAAATAAAAAAAAATTAAACCCTACTTAAAAGAGTTTAGTCTTCTTCTCTCTTCAAGTTCAAGCGAGTTGTTGAATGCTTTTGTAAGAAACCCGTCCTGTTGGCGTGCTTTAAAATTGAATTTGAGTGAAAGACTAGTGTTTCATGTCGTTAGATAGTCGGTTCGAGGGCAAGGAAGGAAGTTATCATTTTAAAGCCTGCGAGATAGTAATTCCTCTCCTTGATAAAATGGGCATACTTTTTGATTAAAGGTCATTTTTGTACTAGTGATTTTAACCTCAAAGCATTGGTTCAAGCACCACTTTCCCCTCTAAAATTAACATTTTTTTTACTTGTAACGGGTTTAAAAGATTTTGAGTTGTTTCTTTTTATCAAAAAATGATTTAATCCTCAAACTTTATAGTTTGAAATGGGTTAACCTTAAAACTTTTTAATTCACTTTTTTATCAGAGATAATTATTCCGCATAATAATTTCGTTATCATTGCCACAATAAATAAGATTTACAAAAGGGCTTGGGCCAAGAGTAACAAAATAAAATAAATGAGCTAGACAAAATATATCGGCTATTACACCCTCGCAGTTTGAGCGGGAGGAGTACAAACGGTCAAACTATCTCGAAACTCTAAAAACAATGCTGTCGGAAGCCCTTTTGTGAATATTTCAGCGTATTGATAATGCGATGAAACATGAAGAACTCGGATATCGCCAGTAGCAACCTTATCATAAACAAAATGAATGTCAAGTTCCACATGTTTGGTGCGTTGATGCTGAACAGGATTGGTAGACAGATATACGGCACTGACATTGTCGCAGTAAACAATAGTGGCAGTGTGTAGAGGAGAATGCAACTCTCGTAACAAATTTCGAACCCATGCAGTTCAGCGATTGCATTAGCCACCACCCGATATTCTACCTTAGCACCGGATCTAGAGATAAAATGTTGACGCTTAGATGACCACGATAGCAAGTTACTCCCAAGAAATACACAATAACCAGAAGTTGAGCAACGTGAGTCGGGGCATCCATCCCAGTCGGCGACCGAGTAGGCTGTGACAAACAATTGGAGGCCATGCTGAATTGTACCTTTTACATACCTTTGGATTCATTTGAGTGCATTCATGTGCGACTCTCGAGGATCATGCACATGAAGACATATACGTTGAACCGCATATGAAAGGTCTAGGCGGGTGAAGGTAAGGTACTGTAGCGCACTTACAAGCTGACGGTAGAGAGTGGGGTTAGTGACCGCTCACCCATGACACCGAGTTTGCTAGCAGTGTCTACCGGAGTGCGATTGGGGTTAGAGGAAGTCATCTGAGCACGTTCAAGTAATTTTGTAGCATATTTGGCCTGGGAAAGAAACATACCAGACGCATTGCGAGTTACTGAAATCCCCAAAAAGTAATGAAGAGGCCCAGGTCGGTCATACTGTGCATGTAGTAGAGAGATGAGGCTTATCAGTAGAAGCAGTTAGAATAATGTCATCTACATATAAAAGTAGATAAGCAAAGTTGCCCAGATAAAAAGACAGTGATGGATCGCATTTACTATGAGTGAACCCAACACGTGTAGCAAATGATGCAAACTGTTGGTGCTAGGTCCATGGTGCCTGTTTTAGGCCATAAAGTGACTTCCGTAGAAGAGAAACATATTCAGGGTGATCTGGGTCAACAAAGCTCGGTGGCTGATACATATACACTGTTTCTGAAAGATGACTATTTAAAAAGGCATTTTTAACAACAAGTTGATGAATGGACCAGTTTCGAGAGACAGCTAAACTCAATAGCGTACGAATCGTAGTTGGTTTAACCACGAAACTAAATGTCTCATCACAATCAATACCCTGTTGCCGACTATGACCATTCGCAACCAAACGTGCTTTATACCTGCTCAAAGAATCGTCAGCCTGAAATTTATGTTTATATAACCGTAAATATCGAACTGTATTAGCATCAGACGGACGTGGAACAAGTTCCCATGTTTTATTTTTAATTAAAGCATTGTGTTCATCAATCATAGTGGCAATCCAGTTAGGATCAGAGAGGGCCTATTTTAGAGAGCGAGGTATAGGAGACAAATGGATGTGTGCAAGTTTAGTTTTTGAACCGGTTTGTGAATACCAGTTTTAGAGCGGTTAGTCATTGAATGGGTAGAGGGTGGAGAAATGGGAGCCGTAGGTTGAGAAATGGATGGGGTAGGAGGCATGGTTGGCAATTGAGATTGTGGCATAGAGGTAGGGGCAGGAGGCTCAAGATGAGGGGAGACATTGACGGGGGTAGACGGAGAGGTGAGTAGGCGGTGAGGTATGGCATTAAGAGTGAGGTTCTCGTTAAGGAATGAGTAGGAGGGAGTCGTGGTGGGTGTCCTGGAAGCAAAAGGGAAAACAGTTTTGTCGGAGGTAACATGCCTAGATATGATGATACGATTAGTGTTCAGGTCAAGACAACGGAAACCACGATGATTGGCTGGGTAGCCAAGGAAAACACAAGGCGTAGATCTAGGTAGGAGCTTATGAGCAGGAAATAGGTGAGGGTAGCAAAGACATCCGAATGTACGAAGGTGAGTATAAGATGGTTTTTGAGAATAAAGTTTGGTGTATAGAATTTCATTATGCATGGCGGTGGAGGGAAACATGTTAAGGAGTTGAGTGGCCATATTTAGAGCTTCTACCCAGTAGACGGGAGGAAGATGAGCATGGAATAAAAGAGTACAAATTATGTTGTTAAGGGTACAAATCACATGTTCCGATTTTCCATTTTGTTCGGACGTTTTTGGGCACGAGAACCTCATTTGAATTCCATGTGTGGTAAATAGATCAAGCATTTGGAAGTTGTCAAACTCACCTCTATGATCACATTGAAAAGATTTAATAGCGCAGTTAAATTGAGTCTGAACAAAGGTACGAAAAAACTAAAACTTAGTAAACTCTTCTGATTTGGCACGTAAGGGATATACCCACAGATAATGTGTAAAGTGATTAAGAAATAAAACATAATATTTACATTCACTAATGCTCTCGATCGGTGAAGTCAACAAGTCAGAGTGAATAGTTTCAAATGAAAAATGTACTACAGAATCAGAACTATAAAACGGAAACCGTATGTGTTTGCCAAGTTGGGGTGCCAAGAATATGCAGAGGGAGTGCCAAGAATAGACGGGGCCGTGTAGGATGGCATAGTCGGCACCTGTTGCTGGAACGGGAAAGGCAATGATGGCACAGTCAGATGAGCTTCCAACTGAGGAGGTCGTACTAGGTGAGGGGCGAGGTGTAGCAACCCACGGTTGTGGACAAGGGGGTGGAGTATACCGGCCCAAGGTGGGGGGTTCAGTGATTGAGAGGGTCCTCGACTATGTTCACGGTCCGGTTGAGTATGTAGAAACTTACACCGATTACCAAACCGACAATTACCTCAACCAAAGTTGCGAGATAGTGGGGTAGTGGATGCACTAGGGGTTTGGCCGTGCCCTAGATGCAGCCACCAGGGCCG
>JAUEJL010088902.1:0-14453 GCA_032274825.1 Drosophyllum lusitanicum
CGGTCCGGTCTTGGCGGTCTTCGTCAGACCGGTCGGACTAGTCTGATTTGTTCACCTCTACCTGTTATAGTAGGTAATATGCTGACATGGCACAGGTTCAAAAAACATTCCTACTGACGTGGCATCTTAGTTGAATTTTCTTGTTTAAAAATAAATCAATATTAAATTATTATTATTATTTATTTTTCTTTTCCATATGTGTTCATAACCCCAAATGTATGCATCTTCATCTCCATACGGGTTTCAAAATTCAAGACCATCGGACTCAAGGAGTTTTGTTTTACCGATACAGAGGATGAGTACATGTATCGATTGAAGGATGATGAACATACATCGACTCAAAGGATGATGCACAGAGCTTCGAGTTCTTCAATGGCGATTCCGCACTGTTCATACGATTAGGGTTTTTATGAAGTTCATAAATGGCGATTTCATCTGCCTTCATACGACTAAGGTTTGGAAAAAGCTGGGATTTCTTCATTGATTGAACAAACCATCAATTTACAAAGGTTTTCGGTTTGGGTTTCATATACAAATATGGGGATTTCATTCACAAAGTTCTTGAATGGCGTTTTCATGTGTCGATATCGCTAATTTTGGTTTGATTCAGGGTTTCCAAGTTTCAACCTGTTCTTCTTTCTTCTTTATTTCAATCTTTGTTCTTATGATTCTAGATCTGTATGTTTGTGTTTCGATTTTGCTTCTTGGTTTTATCGATTGAAGGTTTTCGTTTAGGGTTTCATGAGTCTGTTTTGGGTTTTTGATTGAAGGTTCTTCATCTAGCTATTCGAGTTCTTTATTTGTCTGTGCTGGTTTTCTTGTTCTTGTTCTGGGTTTTTATCGAAGGTTCTTCATCTGCTTCAAGTTCTTCATCTTTGAATTTCATATGAATTATGGATTTTAATTTTTTTATTAACATTGATGTGGCAACAATTAATGATGTGACAGATGATGTGGAATTAAAAATAAATAGAAAAGTGAAAAATAACTGGTAATCTAAATTAAACTTAGGGGCGGCTGTTTGTTAAAACAGAATAATTAAGCGCTGAATGATTCTGTGGTCTGAATAATTCAAAGGCTCTGAATGAATCTGCCTCTGAATGTGACATGCTGTTTGATTTAGGTTTTGAATGAACAATCTGAATGATGCAAATTATCATTTTAACCTTAATAGTGATATGTTATATTATAAGATATGATTGTTTAACAAGACAAAGTGTGAAAAATGGAGTATCAGGGTAAAAATACTTTGTGAGTAATGATTCAGAATGCACTTTAAGGTAAAATGATTCAGCAGCATTATGCTGAATCATTCAGTACAGTCTTCATTCAGAAGCAGCAATTAAATATGCTGAATGCTAAATGATTCAGTATTCAGTGCTGAATGGTTTCATTATGCGCAAACAAACAGAATCATAATAAATAATTTAGAAAGTAAGACCGTAATTTCTTTTTCATTTATTTTCCCCGAACCTAGGGCCGGGTCGGAGCAGTGTTTAAAGAAGAAAAACATGATTGAGCACAGCCCGTTCAAGCGAGAATATTTGCTCCGCCGGTATGGGTGGTGATATGGGCAGCAATTCTAGCAGCAGCGGGGAGGAAGACGGCGACGCTGAGTGGAGAGCCGCCATACACTCCGTCGCATCCACCACTCCTAACCGCTCCACCGTCGCCAATGGAAACGGAACGACCACAAGTTCTGTCGCTTCTCCTTCTCGGGTAAAACAAACGGACAACAAGCGCATCAAACTCTACCACATCAAGGTATTTCTTCATCCATCCTGCCGTCAAGATATCATTATTGTACGATTCCTGTATTACATTACTGCCTAGTTGATTTCGTTCAACAATTATACCCTATTACCTAGTTAATTTCTGTTATTTTCAAGGGATTTGGGGATCTCTTATGCGCATCTGTAGGGAATCTATTTAGGGTTTCTGAAAGCTTTAAAATTTGACCTAGATGAGAAGCAAAACGCATTATGTTTCACCATCGACCTCTAAAGCCATTCTAAAATTCACAGCATTTGGTGTTAATTAACACCAGGTCACCTGATAAAGTTTCTACACAGTCAGAGGCTTTTGGCAAATAACAATGTTGGCTATAAAATTTTGATTACAACCAAGGAAATCTGATTGCTAATGGCAAAACTATTTTATTACTTCCCAATGAAATTACTGCTTGCTAGTCTTAAGTTGTGGCTCCCAATATATCTGATCTTTTTCATAGTTGGTATCTTGGAGTACTAAATGTATATCATCATAATAGGCACAGAAGCTATTAGATGAGATAGTAGAGAAGAGCATACAAATAGTGAAACTGCAGCCTACAGAAGTTGCTGAAAACCACTCCATAAATGGAGGTGGTGTTAGACTATTTAGAGATGCTCCACCTGGCATACTATTTGATCAAGTTGGTAAGTCGAATGGCCATCATTTTGGTTACTTTGCTTGCAATTCCTTGTACTTAAACCGCAAGGACATGGGTCGTGTAGCACTGTTGCCCAGCCCGATAATACTAGTTCATGATCCATGATTTTTTTTTTGTTATAGCACATGAATTTCAAGGACCAGTAAAGCGACCAAGACTGGTTCCTGATGTGGAGGTTGATGAGAAATCGAAAAAGGTATCACTTCTTGTGTTATTTACAGTTGTTAAATGGCACATGTGCTGAAGGTATGAGATTTTTTGCAGTTTAGAAACCAACTAAAATCGGTTGTGGTTGATGGGCAAGATTTAATAGCTTCTGCCAAAGAAACACGTGAAAGGTCTTTGGCTAAGTTAGAAGCAAGAGATGCTGCTGTAAAAGCAAAAGCCAGGAAAGAGGATGAGCGGGTTGCAGAGCTGAAAAGGATACGAGGGGAAAGATGGTTGCCTGCTATCGCTAGACAAATGCGATTCAAGTAAATGAATTGCCTTTTTTTTCCCTCGACGATGAGCAGTGTTGAATTTTAATTAACATGTAGCATTTTTTTTAGTTCCATTATCTTTTGTCTTAATATTCATTTCTATACATGTATAAGGTAGTTTATGACAAGTAAAAAGGGTTTATGAACCTTTTGTCTTTGAGATGTCTTATTTACTCTTTCCATTCACAAAGGCTGATGGGAGAACCGGCGGCAAGCATGCGGCATGGGGTAAGGTGGCCCGCAATACCACAAGCAGCTGAAATATAAGTATTTTTTTTCAATTTTAACTTTAAAAGTATAGAGTGAGAAGAGTGGAGGGTGGGTGGTGTGACACTGAGATGATATGAAACATGCCGTGAGTGCGCTTTAATACAAGGTATAATTGATCTCAATTTCAGAAGAGATGATAGAAAGCTTAATGTGAAAACCATAATTGTATGATGATCCTGTTCACGAAGGTATGAATCGACGCAACACATGAAAGCGCATAGAAAGTTAAAGGATGTGCCCATGAGAACCACAAAGCATGAAAAATTAAAAAAATCTACCAAAACAATAAGATATATCACCTAATTTGGGAGGGAGATGATTTGTAAATAATGTTTTTTTTGCCATACATACAAAAAGTGTATGTTTGAACTACAATACCTTTGAATATGTAGTTAGAAAAATAGTTAATGGGTTTGTAGAGGTAAAGAGTTATAAGTGTTACGTGTGACAAAAGAGTGTTGTATACAAATCATCACCTAAATTGAAATCGAGGTTCCTTAGTATATCACTACAGCTACTCAAACTGTCTATTAACTATAAAAATCACTCAAAGTTTATAAAATATTTCATTGTTCTAAAACTTCCCATAACTGATTAAAACCGACATAAATAAAACTTGGTCACCAGCTACTTATATTTTTTTATCTAGTTCATGTGTTACACTAATATGTAACATTGGACAATGAAGTCACTAGATAGTAATGGAGTTATTTTTTGTTTCATTCACATCACTAAATTTTAATCAAGGGCATGTTACTATTATTTATTTATCTGTCTTCAAAAATTTATCTTTTAATTAACAAACTTTTGAAACCCACATTCTATTTTGAACATATATTAATGTACCAGATTTAATTCATATGTAATCAAATTAAGTAAAATGTAATTTTTCAAAGCTTACAGCATCCAAAGAAAATAAGTTTTAAAACCTGATTAGTGTTTATTTTCACATGAAACAATAGCCTATAACATCTAGAAGACCATCATAATTTATTATAAAACAAGCACACACCAGAGAGCATGCGTTATACTAACCCCGTTATGCTTTTCAAAAAAAATAAATAATAATAACCCCATTTTGAGAGGCGTTTGTCGGCATGCATGGCGCCGTCGGCCATAATCCCCCACCCCCACACACCCCAGCCCAGCCAACGAGAACAAGAACCCAACCCCCTTCACTACGCCCATCACCCCACCTCTCTCTCTCTCTCTCTCTCTCTCATTCTATTTCTCACACACAACACATTTTAAATAGAAAAAAATATATATACAAGTATATGTTAAGGAAACGGTATAGTACCCCCCCAGATCTAAAAAATGTCTGAACAGAAGCAGCATGCTTGAGATCAGTGGGTATGAAGGTAAAGAGACACATTAAAACATATAATGATATTATTCTCCATTAGGCTAGACTATGTATCATCCATATATTATAACATTACCAAATCCTACACTATATTTCCATCTATTCATTCACACACAACAAATCAATCATATTGACCACAATTAACCGATTGGTTAATTTGAGAGACTATGTAGGAGAAAGAACCAGGAAACGAGTAATTTCCGGGAGACGCAATATTTATTTTAAAGCTTATGCGTGCAGATACCCATTTGCATCCAAGTAAGATATCACTTTCTCAGCCATAACCTCAGGTGGAGGACACACCTCCCCTTCTTGTTGTAATACTATCTGCACATTCCAAATTATACCCAAACTATGTCATTATACTTTCACGCTTTTTCCAACTACATAATTCATCAAACGAATTTATCAATAACACACTTATATCAATTACTTTCATTTTTTTTTGTCAAATTTACTAAACCTTTTTGCATATAAGTGTAAGATACTGTAGCACCTTTTTTAAATTACTACTTTCCCTAAATTGCACCATCAAAGAAGTAAAGATGGTAGCTTAGTTGAATCTATTCACCTCCATTCTTCAGTTTGTTTGACATATGAATCACCTTTAGCTCCAGATTGTCCATTGTTGTAAATTTTTTGGTAGTCTAAAGAATTAACCGATTCTTTATTTTCCAACCAAGACCGACTTTTTTCTTCTAATTTTGAGACCTGGTAGGTTGTTAGAAGCTAAAAGGTAAAAGGTCTAGAATATTAGAGGGGAAAAAAATGAGACCCCCATTTCTTTTTCACCTCAAGGTAACCTGGGTTCCTCGTCTTTTTATGTATTCTCTTTTTTTGATCTTTATCATGTGCTGATGAATATTCTCAATTCATAATTACATTCTCTATATCTTTTTTAAGCAAAACATGGCAAAGATTCACAAAATGGAGTATGCCAACTATTTCAACTATTAGGACCACATAAAGGCTTGTTGAAATTGCTCAAGTTCGTAAGCAAACTACAAATATGTATAATCTTAAAGGTAAGCAAGCATACCTCAGAATGCAATGGCGGCTCATACGGGTCATCAACCCCAGTAAAACCTGCCAAGATGATAGTGTAAAATGTAATTCTCAATTTAAAATATAAAACTTAAATAACCACGTGAGACCAAGATAACAACACTACTAATCAGATTAAAGTAACCACCTGATCGAGGAAAGAAAAATGCCGTTAACCAGCACGAACTTAACAAAGATTGGGATTTAAAAAACCATGAAGGACGGATAGGGGAAGACCAATCAAATAACGTGTGAATTATAGATTTCTATCATCTTGAGTTCTTGACCATAAATTACCTTTAATCTTTCCAGCACGTGCAAGCTTGTATAAACCCTTTGGGTCCCTGGCCTCACAAACCCGTAAAGGTATATCCATGAAAACCTATAAATAACATGTACATGAATCATTATTGAAAATGCAAATTTAATCATCAAAAGAATTCAATTTTACAGGTTACAGAACCAACCTCAATGAAATCTCCATCTGGAAGTATGGATCTGCAAGCATCACGATCTTTCCTGTATGGAGATATCACACTAGCAATGCAGATAATTCCAGCATCAGCAAACAGCTTTGCAACTTCTCCTAAAAACACATAATATAACATAATTAGAATTTAATCAGCAATAATAAAACCCAATTTATAAAACCTGTAGAAGAACTGGTAGAACCCACCAATTCTTCGTATGTTCTCAGCACGGTCTTCTGCTTTAAAAGTAAGATCACTATTAAGACCATGCCTGACATTATCACCATCAAGGACGTATGTCAGCTTCCCTCGTGAATGCAAAGCTCGTGTTAATGCACACGCCAAGGTGCTTTTCCCTGAAGTCACATTCATAATTATAATTCTTGATAACCGGTTAATCATATAAACGACACTAATTGGTGTATACTTTAATTGATAAAGCATATACAATTAACAAAATGATATTCATCAATATAAAAACCAAAACAAAGACCTCTAATAAAGACGAAAGAAAGTATGACTGAGATCCATTTTAGCAGCTTATAGCTTTCAGTTATTCAAGAATTAACAATACACCAAAGGTTTAGTTTTATGGATTGCTTACTTTACAGTGTTCATCTGCTTTGAAATTGCTTATCAGCTTTTAGAATAGGGCAAATAGGCAATGCAATAAACAGGAAAAGACTCGAATAAGCAATAAAACAACTTCTGATTACAGTTTTTATGTAGCACATATCTCCTGATAACTGCAAAAAATACCATGTACCTTGAACTATCTACCAAAGCATTCAAATCTTAAAAAAAAAAAAAGAGCTTGATTTGTATCTGTGAGCAAATTAACAAGCTTAATATGAAAACTGGGAGGTTTTATTAAGTCAATAGCTTGTATACATATATTCTTGCACATATTGACTAACCTGAACCACTGAGGCCAGTAATCCATATCACACAGCCTTTTTGCTGAAGCAACTCCTGTCTGTCGATTTTCTCCACCGAACATTTATGCCAAACAATATTCGCGGGTCTCCTTCCGGTTGTTGATATCTCGTGACGAATCGAACCTATTTGTTTTTTTAGTGAAATAGTTACAGAATATTCCAGAAAATCAACTTTTTAATTCACATCATTTAGTACCGTTGGAATCATCCGAATTGTTGACAATACCCCCTTCGTTCGACTTGATTTCAATACTGGTTTTTAACTTAGACATTCGCGAAGCCTCCTTGGCTTTGATTGGCGCTAAGTTCGCCGATTTTGACGTCAGATTCCGACGGCGATTGAGCGGCGTCGCCGGAAAGCTCGTAAACCCTATCTTCGTCGATTTGGGTTCAAGGGAGTCAATCCCAAGCGAAGAATTGCAAATCGGTAACCGATTTCCTATCGCAATCATCGGATTAGTATAGCGCGGGAAACAATATATAACATGAAATTCAAATCTACACAGATTTGTGAAAGAGAGAAACAAAAATCATATGCAATCGAATCATATAATTACAACACAGATTCAAAAATGAAGATTATATACTTCTTATTGTATGAAAGAGAAGGACGACATGACTAAGGAATCAAGTTTAATGAATGGTTATAGAATCTGTGGACGTCGAATTGGGAGAAGAAATAATTGAGCGGCTCAAAAGAAGCTCCATCGTTTTCAGATCTTCAATCAGAGTTCGTTGTCGCGGCTCATATGCCGCTACTGTAATCAGATCTACAATAAAAATAATAAATTTAAAAAAATTAAAAATAAAAATAAAAATAAATTAATAAATTAATAATCAACCAGTCACCTTCATCAGCATTTTTATTTAGGCCACATGTATCAATGTCCAGCGCTTGTCATCTCCATCTCCATCTCCACTTAGTCATCCACTATAGTTGGTTTGTTATGTGGCTCGCCATTAAGCGTCTTGTTGTTGTTTTTATTATTTATTTAACCAATCATATTAATTTAAATTAATATTATATTAGTTCAGTAATGATAGTGATTGTTTACTAAAAAACTGATATCGAAGCATGTTATGACAGTTATGCGTGTCATGATTACATATGACATTAGTGTTGTTGTCTTGTTGATCACTACATTCTACCCGCACTTCTCTGACGTGAAAATTTCTATTTATTGTAATTATTTTCTTTTACTTCATACTTCTACTAACTCAAAAATAATTGGTGGAATCTATTAATTCTCTTTCCTTACTTCTTATATTGATTTTGACACTTGTTTTTTTATTTTTGTAATTAGTAGGATAAGTATGAATATTTTGTATTTATTTGACAAACCATATTGCTACTACCGCAGTCATTCAAAAATCGTTACCGTGTTTAAAACCGTAAATTAATTAAATAACCAAAATGCTCGTTGGCACCAATCATAACGTCAAACTATAGTCTATGACTACCCTCTTCGCATAACCGCAACCCCTAAGCCACTTGCGCGAGTACAAGACATGTTTTCAAAGAAACAAGTGTCAGCTTACGCCTAGTGAGTCAATAGGAGTTATAACAAAAAACCATAAAAATATAATCGTAAGTGGTGATATGGCATTACAGTAAATACGATACCCGAACCCACCGTGTATTTGACCCGTACCTGATAACCCGCAATTCATATAACACCGAATGGGTCAAATATCCATAATTCGATTCATACAATCATTCGCACGTAATCAAGAATCATACCACATCATAAACAGAGATATCATACCGCATCATACCCATAAATCATACCGCATATCAATCATAAATCATATCACATCTTAATTGCATATATCATATCGCATCAATATCGTATCATGATCATATATATCATATCGCATCAATACCGCATCGTGATCATAAATCATACCGCATATCAATCATAAATCATTCCGCATCATAATCGTAAATCATAACGCATCGTAATCGCATATATTATATCGCATCAATATCGTATCGTGATCATAAATCATGAGGTGATCTTAATGTAGAGTCTAATCCCACACTAGATAACCCACAGGTTCACTACTCACGTGCCTGGCCAACCTATGATTCCAAGTGGGGCGCGACTCCCACCCGAGAACATAGATCCCGAGACGCCGCTTTCGCTACTCCGACGGTGCGAGTACAAGTATTGCATTGTCATTCCAGTGCGGGTCCAAACGAAGCCGATCTTTTTTCAACTTCTCCCCACACCCTCGTGATGTATGATCTAGCTCTTCTGGCCTACACCACTCCAGTACTTGAACATCGAAGTGTCCGCATACCATGTGTCAATATAGCCGTCTAGAAAGACCAAATGACTCGCATTGGCTAGCACTTTCATCCTAGAAGGTTAATCAAACCTACTAGGCCCATGATTCGCAAATGAGTAATACCGTATACTACCCCCGTCCGCTAAATCCATGCATGCAAGTAATCGTAAATAACCATATATAAATTGCAGTAAACCGCAAACAATCATAGCATGCGTATCACGTGTTCAAAATACATATATCAAGTATTTAACCACAAACACACAACACGTATCAGAAATCAATATATATATATGTATACCCATCTTTATTTCGAAAATCAGGTTTTGTTTGTGTACTCGGTTTTGTAAAAATCTACTGAACTCACCTGGAACAGCACGAAACGATCACCTTGAACCTAGATATGACGAGCTTAGCACACGGACCGTCGAAAGCTGGTCTCACACGCTTCAAAACGCCGCTCGAGAACACCACAAATGAACCCGAGATCAAAACTTGGCCCGAAATGGCTTTACCATAACACCCGAACCTCGAAAACGCTCACAAACAAAGCCCTAACACCAAAAAACGCTCAAAAGCCTTGGGATCTCTCTAAAATTTGGCAGAGTAATGGTATGGTGTGGAGAATGTGTGTGAAAATCGGCTGAAAACAACTCATATATATATAGGTCAGAAAACGCGTCGCGACAATATCAACGTGTCGCGTCGCAACCGGGTCACACTCCAAAGCCTGCCACACACCAACTCTGACACACGCAAGCTTTTGTCGACTCAACGCGTCGCGTCGCGACCCTCTATTTACCAGAATTTCGATTTTTTTTATTTTATTATTTTTTTTTCTTTTTCTCTACTTTTCTCTTCTTATTTCTTAATTATTATTATTATTAATAAATTAAAATCCATTAATGATATTTATATCTTGATTAATAATATTACGATAATTTCTAACAATTTCGGGTCGTTACAATTCTCCTCTCCTTAAAAGGATTCCGGCCTCGGAATCTACCAAACAACAAGCTGGGGATATGTAGTCTTTTCCTTTGTTTTTCCATCCGCTAATTAGGGAGATAGTGTTAAGAATAACGCATACTAAATTCAACAAACTATATGAATCAAATTCTTAAATCCGAAATCGAAACCCATCAACTGCTCAAGCGAATCGTCAATCCAAGGAAAGGAAACTAACCAATTTCAAATAACACATCCGTTAACCCAGACTTTAATTCCTAGAGTCACGGAGACTTCACAAACCAACATCTACCGTTCCTCATCATATGGTAAACTCGGCCGTTACCTTAGCCGGCTTTTCCTCTTACCTCCACTAATCGTACCTTCTACCACGAGATCAATCCTGGCATACTGTAGGTCGTTCATAACAAATCATAACCATTAAAACATTCTACTACTCGACCGCTTTGTGCCCCACAAATCAACATACCTAAATATTAGATGTACATAAGATCAATTTTCCACCTAGTCTTTCCAGCGACCCCTTTTTACATCCCTTTTTATTTCCATTATAACTTTTACTACTCAAGAAGTAGACCTGTCACTCCACATCCTTCCTAGGTAATGCAGGCTCAGTTGTCGAGCACAAACATGTTGTGGCATTTTCATGATGACGTTGGCCAGACATAATCACAAAAGTACCCCACACGAGTGTTCTCATCACATTCCTCGCATCTCTCGGGATATCTGAATCATATTGTCTATGACTTAAATGTCCGCACGTTCTAGTTCCTTACTATGTGTAGGTCTAAATAGCGCTCGATCCGATTTCCTTTATTGAATCTGTATCATTCCTCTTATTTGACTGTTTATCGTTCTATCCCGACTCCTAAGATTCATAAGAATTCCTAAATTCACTCTACTCATCATAGTCAACCCTACCGAGGAATTTCGATATGATTTGGGTGATAGTAGATTTATTGACGAAAAGCGCTCACTTTATCCTAAAAAAGAGGCCTTTTCAGCAGAGAAAATGGCGGATGTTTACGTGAAGGAAGTGATATCGCGACATGGGATGCCGGTTTCCATCATATCAGATAAAGATGTACGGTTTACTTCAAGGTTCTGGCAGAAATTTCACGAGGATTTGGGTACGCGGGTGAACCTTAACACTGCTTATCACCCCAGACTAACGGTCAAAGTGAGAGAACAATACACACGCTGGAAGATATGTTAGGAGCTTGTGTGATTGATTTTGGGGAAGCTAGGATTCATACCTGCCACTAGCGGAATTCTCATACAATAATAGTTATCATGCAAGTATTGGCATGCCTCCGTACGAGATGTTGTACGGAAGGAAGTGTAGAACCCCTATCTATTGGGTAGAAGTGGGACAACGAGATCTTGGGAACACAGAGATCGTGCAAAAGATGTCAGAGTTTGTTCAACAGGTCCGCGAACGACTGAAGGTGGCACAGAGTCGACAGAAGAGCTATGCGGATAAAAGGAGTTCCCCACTCGAGTTCCAGGTTGGAGACTTCGTTTTATTAAAAGTGTCTCCATGGAAGGTCGTGATTTGGTTTCGGAAGCGAGGAAAGCTGAATCCGAGGTACATAGGATCTTTTAAAATCATCGCCAGAGTTGGGAAAGTTGCTTATTGGTTGGAACTACCAGAGGAACTGTCAAGGATCCACAACACATTCCAAGTGTCATATATGTGAAAGTGTCTAGCGGACCAATCGACATGCATATCATTAGAAGACATTACGGTGGACGAGAGATTGAGTTATATTGAGAGACCGGTAGCTATATTTGAACGAAAAGTTAAGCAGCTACGCAACAAACAGATAGCGACGGTCAAGGTCCAGTGGGAGCACCGTAAGGGATCTGAATAGACTTGGGAATCAAAGGAAGAGATGAAGTAGAACTACCTCGCACTATTCGAGTAAAGATTTCGAGGACGAAATCGTGTTTAAGTGGGGGAGAGTTGTTATACCCAGTTCTCGAAAGATAAATAAAAGAGTATTATTTTGATGTTACTATTATTTTCAATGTAATTATGCAAGTTGTGTATTTATTAAAGTTGAGTTGTGCTTAATTGATTAATTAAATAAGTATTCATGGGCTTGGACTATAAGTAAGGTTGGGCTAAAAGTCTTATAGAAATACATATATAAGGGAGATTAGGGCTTAGCCCCCTTGGTTCATGTTGCTGTTTCATTAATCAGAGAAAGAGTGCAGTGTGTGTGTTCGAGAAGAGAAGAAGAGCAGAGAGCAGGAAAAGCTTCATCTTTGGCATCCATTCTTCAAGGAATTGTAAAAAGAACTATCAGGTAATGTTTCTAAACTTATTATGATCATGCAGATGTAATTTTCAATAGATTTAAGCTGAGTTGATGAGGTTTTAGAAGGTTTGTGTGTGTTCTTCGTGGGTTTCAGTCGAGAATGAGAATGAGTGGATTTGGAGGTGAAAACCTTAATGATAACGTATATAAATTGAAAGGATTTATTTATATGAATGAAGAAATGTTTTGCAACTGATATGGAACGATTTGGTTACGTTTTGTATGATTTGGATTTTGAAAATGACGACTGGGTGTGCTATGTGTTGGGTCCGACGAAGAAGACATATAAGTCGGATAGGAGGTGGTCCGACTTGTGTTGAATGGTGCGATTAAGGTTGGTCCGACTTGGACCTTTGGCACCCTATCCGACTTATGTGTTAATGTTTGTGCATGCGACTGACCCTTGTCCGACCTACTTTAACTATCCGACCCATGAGTTTTAGTAGTGGTCAAGCCATAGGTGCCCCATCCGACTTGAGAATTCACAACCTTGGTCCAACTTGGTGTAGTCCGACTTGTGTTGGTCCGACTTTACTGATTGGTCCGACTTAGTGTGCATGGTCCGACTTTGGTGTTGGTCCAACTTAGAGTGTGTGGTCCGACTTGGGACCATGAGACTTAGGAATGTTACAGTTGAGTTAAGAACTGGTATCCTGTATTAACCAGTAAGTTACATTGTAGGTCCTCGCGATTGGACTCCTTAGCCTTATGAATTTGTGAAATCCGTTGTCATTGACGTACTGCTGATCAGGTGAGTTACTCTAACTTATACATGATATTAGTGTGAAATGTATGTGTTGTATGTATATGTGAAAGTGTAACTGTTATGCTTATATGTGAAGTGAAGAGTTACGTTATATTATGGTGAAAACGTAACTCGGGCACAGTCAGACATAGTGTGAAATCCTTGGTATGGCTTGGATAGTCAACTATGACCCAAAGTGTGAAATCTTCGTCAGTGCACTGCGTCGGTAGTATGTGAAATGATTTGTGATCATGGATTGTTATGTGATATATGACATGTGCATACCTAGTGTGGTATGTAAGTTAGAGTGCTCGCTAAGCTTTATGCTTACTGTTGTTGATTTACTCCTTTTAGGACCTGATCAAGGGAAGGCTCCAGCAGCGTGAAGATGGCTCATCTTCTAACAAACGTTTTCGCTGCTTATTGAACGAACATTTTTATTAAATTTCATATTTGTAATTAATTACTTAAGAATTATTCAAGCACTTTACGAAACAACGTCTGTACTTAATTGTTGAGATATACTTGCAACGTGTAGTTCCGGGTGCGGAACTTCATCTGGTTTTTGTCAAATGACTACATTTATTTATTTTAGCATGGTATATATATATATATATGTATATGTATATATATATATATATATATATTTACACTTACTCGTTGTTGAAAAAAATTTGGGACGTTACAACTTGGTATCAGAGCCTTGGTTTAAGAGATTCGAGCATGCAAGAGGTGTGTTTGGACTTAAACATTGGCTCTAGAAAATTGTCAAAGATCAAAATTTATTTTCAAACCCGATTGATAAGCTGTCAGCTAGGCCGTCGAATATAACCAAAATAACCGACCGAACCGGTCAATGTTCGGGTAAATCGGGTCGGTTAAAACATGTAACATCCGAAAACCCGGCCTAGTTGTGGGCGGGTCGGTGGTAAGTTGGATCGCGTTTGTGTACGAGTAATTATATTTGATTATGTGATTTAAAATGGATATTTGATATCACATGATTTCATGAATTAGATAAAGTTGAGTTTAGTACGAGAATTATAGATAATACCTCGTTGCGCGTTAATTAATTTTGGAGAATTAATTAATGGAGATTAACTAGTAAGGATAATGATGATATAT
>JAUEJL010088913.1:0-14451 GCA_032274825.1 Drosophyllum lusitanicum
AAAGTTAGAAATATTTTAAATAAAATGTATGTTAGTAATTTCATCTTTTACATATTTACGTATTTATGATAGTAAAAACACTAAGTGTTTGCTAGCTGCATTTATTATTTTTTCATATATTAATCAATTCATTTTTATGTATTAGTTTGATTTCCCATATATTAATCAATTCATTTTTGTGGATTAGTTTGAGAAAGCCAATAAAAAGGCTATTGACTTGTGGATTACATTTAATATGACATACTTTCCATTAATATTCTTATTTTCTAATTTTAATTAGTGGATTTATGCATTTGTAAGCGGTCGTGAATTGAAAACAAGAACACAAAAGGAAAATAGGCGACTAGACGAAGGGCTATTTGGGGAAAGGAGTTGAAATTTTACAAAATTCCCGCGTCACAGTACTCTCCCACAACCGTTCGCCAACGTCGTCCGCCACCACCGGTAAATTTCAAAATGACGAACTCAATTCTACTCCCTCTCCTCGTCTTCGCATTATGTTTCTTCACGCCACCGGTTACGGCGGAGATCAAATCCTTAAAGTTCAAAGAAGACAATCGCCCAATGATCCTTTTCGAGAATTTTGGATTCACACACAAGGGATTCGCCTCCGTCGCTATATCCTCCGTTTCCGTCACCGCCGGCCTGTCACAACCTGATCCGTCGCTCCTAGGATTCTTCCTTCTCTCCCAAGGCTCGATAAACCAAGTTATTATGGAACTCGAGCGAAACCCTAAGTCATGCGTCGTTGATTCCAAATTTATCTCCCTTCTATTCACCTTCAAAGATCTCGCTCCTCCGCCTCATTCGTCGCTCAATAAATCTTATCCTGTTGGATACCCCGGTGAGTATTCTCTGTTCTTCGCTAATTGCAACCCTGGTTCGCTTGTCACCATGGATGTCCGCACGGAGCTTTACAATAGCGAAGATGGCAAACACAGGGATTACTTATCCGCAGGTCAAACGCAGCTCCCGTCGTTTTACTTCATCTTCTTTATCATTTACCTCTTTTTCTTAGGGTTATGGATCGTGGAATGCTTCAAAAACAAATTATCGGTTCACCGGATACATATACTCATGGGCGTGTTGCTCCTGGTGAAAGCTTTCAATTTGATTTGTGCTTTCGAGGACAAACATTACATCAAGGTTACAGGTACACCTCATGGATGGGATGTGTTGTTCTACACGTTTCAGTTCTTCAAGGCGGTGCTTTGGTTCACAGTCATCATTCTAATTGGCACCGGATGGTCGTTTTTAAAACCATTTCTGCAAGAAAAGGAGAAGAAATTGCTAATGACTGTCATCCCACTTCAGGTTTTGGCAAATGTGGCTTCCACAGTGATTGGGGAAAACGGCCCATTTATCAAGAGTTGGGTAACTTGGAATCAAGTGTTCTTGTTGGTTGATTTAATCTGTTGTTGTGCAATTATCTTCCCGATTGTTTGGTCAATTAGATCACTGCGGGAGACCTCTAAAACTGACGGGAAGGCCGCTAGGAATTTGGCAAAATTGACCCTTTTTAGGCAGTTCTATATTTTGTTAATTGGATACTTATATTTTTCAAGAATTATTGTTTTCTCATTGAAAACAATCGCATCCTATAAATTCCAGTGGGTATCTAATGGGGCAGAGGAAGTGGCTAGCCTTGTGTTCTATATAGTGATGTTTTACATGTTCAGACCGATTGACAAAAATGAGTACTTTCTTGTTGATGATGATGAAGAAAAGGAAGCTGAAAGGTATCTTCGGGAAGAGGATTTCGAGCTCTGAATTGCTGCACATACTACGAGTAAGTTAGCTCGAACGGGGATTTATGATACCTTTTCAATAAACTATACGTTTTTTTCCTTAAAAATTTGTGTTAACATGTCACTCTTTAGCCGTTATTTGTTTAAGCTCATAATGGCTAGTTAGGGCGTACGATTTGGTTTGTCTGATGTGTTGCAAGAATTCTTGCCCCTTACTTGTGGCTGTTTTCGCCTAGCCAATGCGCACTTTTTTTCTAAAGCTTTGTTTGTATTTTCTGTGACAAGAATTTTGTATAAAGATTTGATTTTGGATGGACAGTGAAATTTTTTTGTTACCTTCTATTCTTTTTGGTGCAATCAGTACCTTTTAGCATTAGAAAGTGTCGGAGTGAAAGTGTGAAAGGAATATTACTCCTTGGGGATCTTAAGTCCCTTAACTTTGTGTCAAAATAAATGGCAGAGTTAGAGGAAAATGATTAGGATGATACTGATTGATCAAAAATTTTATTTTGCATGTTTAAATCCTTTAAATTATTAAAATTTTACAATGTCGTATTCTTCATCACACATTCATCTTCTCCTTGATACTAATCGATCAAATCGATTGTGATTGTGCATGAAACCGAATGAGGTTAAGCTTGACGATTTTAAATGATGATTAAAAGTATTAAATTATCAAAAGTCCAAATTTGAGCCTTAATATTCTACTTAAGACTTGTAGGTTCTAGAGATAGTTTTAGTAATTTTAACAAATTAAAAAATTTAATCACGTAAAAGTATTTTTATTGATCATGATTTATTAGGTATTTATCTGCACAAAAAGTGAAATGTTAATGATTTTATATGCTAAATTTTTAATTGAAAGAAAAGAAAAAAAAAACAAAAGAGGATTTTCCATATACTTAATCCATCTTTTACTACTAATTAGTAATCAGTATTTTCGCTATATTTCTGTTACTAATAAGATACAATTTAAAGTAACTTGATTTCTCATGGGACTAATAGAAATTCATATCATTTTTTTAATTATTATTCGAACTTAATTAAAAAAAACATTAATATATTTTTAAAGTTACATTTAAATAATTAATTCAGTTGTTGCAAAAAAATTTGGAGGTTATGCTGAAACTTGAAATAAGGTAACCGTAGGAGTACTGGAGTGGATAAGAATAATAAGATTATAAGAAGATACCGTTTCTGACTCTGCAATGTCGCGGGCGATGTTGGCGTTGGTTCCTTGTTCCATCGCCGCCGTGAAACCGGCGACGAAACAACCACAGCGGATACAAGTCTCAACGAAAACCCAGAAGAAGGTTTCCGACAGGAGTACCAGCGGTTTTGGTGCGAGGAAAAAAGAACCTCTTTGGCAGTGCGTAACGAATTGCGGTGCGTGCTGTAAGCTGGATAAGGGCCCCTCCTTCCCCTCCCCTGAAGAAATCTTCGATGATACTTCTGATGTTCAAGTACGTACATTTCTGTATCTGTATTTACTTCTTAACAACTGTTCGTTTGTCAACAAATGTGCCCTAATTTTGCTCTGTTTCTCTGCTCACAAATACTGATTTTCTGTGCTCTATTTTGTCCTAAAATTACCAATCTCATAATTTGTCAAATAATACCTGTACTGTCTTCATCTTGTTTCTGGAAATTAAAACCTATTACCAATTGGATCCCATGGAAAAATAAACAGATTATATATAGCAAGATTTGGAATTATGGTTTTGAAAAGAAAACAATAATTAAAATCTGGGATATAAATCTATGACACAGCTATATTGATCATGCGAATAACTGTTGTATGTTCAGCTATATAAATCTTTGGTCGCTTCTGATGGTTGGTGCATACATTTTGAGAAAACCACAAGAACATGCTCCATATACGCTGGTAAGCATTTTCTCTAAGGTGTTATATGACGATTTCGTTCCTTTTGTTGTACATGTTATGATACAAGTCTATAATTTCAGACCGGCCATACTTTTGTCGAGTTGAGCCAGATGTTTTTGAAACATTATATGGGATTCCCAAGAAAAAGTTTAACAAGGAAGCTTGCAGGTTAGATTGTTAAAGTCCAACTATTCCATTATTAGACGTAAGAAACAAAAAGAGGGGAAAATAAGTTGTTCTGATAACACTTCACCCAAATCATATCATAAGAAAAATGTTATTTTGTTTGAGATAATTATTTAATTTAATTCTTTTAATAAAAGACCTGCATTTGCTTAATTAGTTTTCTGATTATGAAAATGACATGGTTTCATGCCTGTTAATAATCAATGTGCATAAACACGCCCCTTCTTTAACACCTCTTAAACCTAAAAGAAACAAGTTTACTAATATTATGCCATGTTTGGCGTCTTCATTGCAGTAGCTGCGTAGATACAATTAAAGCTGTTCATGGCTCTCAATCAGAAGAATTGGACAAATTCAAAAATGCTATAAGGAGTAAAGTTACTGCATGATGATCCTGGACTTATTATTTCAAAGTCGTAAGGTGATCTGATTTTTTTAAATTTTTCTGCTCTGTTTGCCAAAGTTATCTGGATTTTTACTAGAATGAATTTAGTTCTTATAATCATATTTTGCAACGGCAGCTAACCAAAAAAAAAAAGATGTTGCCACCTTAGTCAAGTGACATCTGCAACACGGGATAGGTACTGATTCACAAGGTATAACATGGCAGGGACGAAGCCATGCTTTGGTGAGCAGGTCAACCAACTTTAAAAAATGAAAATTTTATTTCTTCCGAGTTCCGACTTCATCCTCCTATCTACTCAAAGATTGACACGTGTAATGCATTAATTCTCTTTCCTTATCTCATCCATTGATTTTGACACTTGTTTTTATCGAGTAGGAGGATAAGTAGAAATGTTTAGTAGAAGGATATAAAATTTCTAGTTTTGACTTTTGTGTATTCGATTTTCAAGATTTTAATTTAATGTGTTAAAATGAAGCACGGATTATGTTCTAGTTAACCCTATGGTTCTGTTTTCCTTTAATTCTCGAGTTGATTTATTGTTTATGAATGTATGATTACTAGTTTTGCTGCTTTTCTATCATAAATAAAAAAAATATCATGCTATTTAGATGATTTATACTCGCTAAATTCTTTGGCTCCTACATGAACTTTTTGGCCCCAGTGGCAATTTTTTCTGGCTTAGTCCTTAGTTCTTGCCTTCTTTGCACTAGTATTAGTCTGTTGACAACCTTGTTGAGCTAATTTGTTTTTGGCTTTTCAGTCAAGCTGATTGCTGTATCACCATATGGTACATTTCGACCATGGAGGATTGCAGACAACACATCAAAATTGGTTTCAAGTTGTGACAATGGCCGGCAGTTTATACTGTTTTAGTTTTTGGTCCTTGGTTGCACTTGTTTACATGTGTGACATAACTGAATAGGAAGTCCTTCATGGATATTGAGAAACAAAGTAGAGTGCGAGAACTGTCCGAGCATCAGAAGATGTTTGGTTACTGTTGGAAACTAGGGTTTAATGACTTGGATTTTCATTTCTAGTGTAATGAGTTAAATATCTAACAGACCTGATGTAGAAAAGGCAAACTAGATGAAGGAAAAAAGGTGTATGAATTTCTTACATATAATCCTCTTGTATTAACTTTACCTCTACTTTAGTTGAGTTTGACATCGAAAAGTATTAGTTTATGAAAAAAAGAAAGTATGCGCGCGCATAAACACACTTATGGTTAGGGCTGTAAACGAACATAATGTTCATGAACCGTTCTTGAAATTGTTTGGCGGAAAGCTCGGTTATGTTTGTTTCTTTAATAAATGAACGAACATGAACAAGATTTTTTGTTTGTTTAATTAAATGAACGAACATGAACAAAGCTCTCGTTCATTCATTTATGTTCGTGAACGTTTGGTTATCTGTTAGTTTATATGTGTTTGTGTGTGTTTATACATAGTATTTATTTGTGTTTAATAATGTTGGATTTGCATTATAGTGTGTGTTCCTTCGATTATGTTGGTTTATTATTTAAATGAACGAACAAAAATGTACACGAACTGACCAAATTTTTTAAACAATTGAACATAAAAGCTCGTTCGTTTATCGTTCGGCTAAAATTAAACGAACGAACACAAACACATAGATCAGTTTATTTATCTGTTTGGCTAAAGTTAAACGAACAAACACGAACAAGTCTTGTTTATGTTTGTTCGGTTCGTTTACGGCCCAAGAATGTTTACTTACGAACAGTTCACACTTATTAATAAGCATAGAACCAATCAACGAGTAAAGACCACAAGAGCCAACAAATTACTTACCTGATTGATGGGTAGTTTTTTTTGAGGATTTTAATTTATAAATATTTATATGTATGTTGGTGACTTACTTTTGCTTAAACAATTGTTGGTTATTTAATTAAGTTTTATGGGACGTGACTTATGACTAGTCTTCAAAGTGTGTATTGAATTATAATTGAAGTATTTAAGTTGTGAATGGAAATGTTTTTTTGTTTTGATTTGTTTTGAAGCTTTAAGATAAAGTGTTTTTACACTTGGTAGCCAAAGTGAGAATTAGCAATGTTTGGGGTCTAGTATATAAAATTGAGAGTTAAACACCCATTACTTGTGAGAGAGAGAGAGAGAGAGATCTAGATCAATTGTTATTGCATGGGGGCTCTTTGATGGGAAGAAGGAAGAAGGAAGATTGGAAGGAGTTTAGCCCTTGGGAGTACTTCCTTTTGAGTAACTTCTTTTATCCTTTTATGGTTGAATTCAGGAACAATGTTTTGAAAAATTACAGAGGATTTAAACTTATATGAACTTATATAAAAGTAAGAATGCGTATGAAAGTGTAAATTGACTTGGGAACTAAGGCCGTGTTCACTTATAGAAAAATCTTCCATTTTTTCAGAAAATTTTTCTAAGAAAATTGAAAATTAGAAAACATGTTCATTTGCACATTTTTTCAAGAAAACAGAAAACTCCATCACTTTTTCATATTTTCCCAAACTTCTCAATTTTTTCAAACTCTCATACTTTTCCAAACAACTTTTTCAAGAAAATACTTCAACCAAACATGTTTTCCATTTTTCTCTGAAAAAGAAAAACCCTTCAACTAAACACGTTTTCTATTTTTTTTCAGAAAATGAAAACTTCACCATTTTCCACAGAAAAACAGAAATTTTTTTTGCTGCTAAACGCAGCCTAAGCTTCTTTGTTTTTCTTACTCCGTGTTGGGGGATATCTTTTTTCACATTCTTACCGTGAATTTGTGTTTGTTCAAATTGGATAACATAACCATTTAAGCCTAATCTCACATTCTCACCATAAATGCCGACGATAATGAAATTAGAGTCAAAATAGGCGACCGTGAATTGAATTCGGTTTGGGAACCAAAACTGTCGAAATAAAAACCAAATCAAGGAATTGAAGACGAATCAAGAAGATTAACATGACTAGATGTGGCAAAACAAACGAGTCACGCACGTTGAGTAGCAAGTCAAAGAACGTAATCCTCATATGTATTCAATTGGGTCGGGCTGTGTTCACTTCCTAGCAATTTTTTGTACAAATTAAAATTTTTTTGAATAATAAATATATTTAAAATGGATGGAAAAAGTATGTTATTAAAAATAACAATATAATTTCTTTTTAAACAACAATTGAGGAAATTATTAGAATTTGAAATTGTAGAAAATATGGAAAATATCAATGAGGAATCTGCATGGAACAAAAGTATGAATTGGTAGCTAGCATTCTTGATGAACATGCATGTAATGGGTTTGGGTGTAGCTGAAAAGGATCCAAAAAGTACTGTAATGGTTCAATGTAAGCGTTCATGGCTCTTGAGTTTGTAAAACAGTATGTAAATGCCTTTGAAAAACATGCTAATGTGTTTTTTTAACCTGGTTTAGTATATTTATTGATGAAACCATCAGTTGATCGTTCTCCCACTTGACTTTTACGAGTCAAAACGTACTACTTTACGACAGTCAAATTCTACATGATTTACTTCATTCTTTTACCACCAAACTCTTTATGTAATCTCCTGTTGGTTTAAGTTTTCGAAGTAAACTTTTTCGTCAAACGGGTACGGAATTGTTCCTTTTATGCAATCTTCACGTAACTATTGGCAGATTAAGTTAATGTATTCAGTTGTTGACTTTCACTTTACTAAGTGCTTCAGACATGGCCTGCTGAAGTACATCAATGACCCATTAATTGGTTAATCATTTAATTTGTACTACTCTAGAAAACATGGATTAAATATGACGATTAAGATTCTTACATCAAAGTTAATGATTTTCCTCTATTCAGGTGGTGAATTTTTGGTTAAGAAAAATAGGAATACTACTCTTTATTCTCAAAGTTGTTACTTGTTCACTCTTTATTTATCAACCCGGGTACTATACATGTTTCTAACCAAGTAAGATGTATGTTCTTCGCTTCTATTCCTTCTAGTCTTACCCCAAATCTCCGCTTTCAAACTTCTAGAGTTCCGGTTCTCTTCCTCTTAGCTTTGGAATTGCAATGGCAATGCCAATCTGTGATCGATTCAGTGAACGTGAAGCCCTCAAGTCCACATCCCAACTGTCTAGCTCCCCCTCACTCCTGCATTCTTGATTTCTCTAGGTCATTCCTCCTCCGTCCTCTAAAGTCGTCATTGCTCCTCAGCAAGATAGCTCGACTTGGTTCATGGCTTCTTTTAACAATTTCATCTTATAGAGTATTTACTGATTGATTTCATCTTTTATATATATAGTGTATTTATATATTGATCAATTTTGTCTTGCACAAGACTACAAGTCTACAAATATCTTGAAAATTGTCTTAGGATATTTCGAATTAGTTTTGGTTTTTGGTTCACTTTGATATAGATTATAATCACCGCCTTCTTGGTTTCACCTAAAAAAACAACCCGACCCGAATAAACCGAAACCAAACCAAAAACACACCTCTCGAAGACAGGTCTTCTTGGAGATCCGCAAAAGATTATAATATAAATTCTGAACTAACAACATGGCACACTTGTCGTTGGTTTAAATTACTGATTTTTAAAATATAAGGATATCAATTCACAACCTGATCTGACATAGGAAGTAACAAAAGTCAAGATAATAAGCAGGTGGCAAGTTGACGAGGTTTTAATGACTTAGGTAGACCAAAAATGATTATTTATACGAACATGGAAATTGAACAGAGGGCCAAAAATGATTATTTTCCTGTACTTTTTTTTCCAACAGTAACTCTTTTAAAAAAAAAATTATTTAGTTTTGTAAGATCAATGATGAATTGCTCAAACGGTCTCCACATACCTGGTAGGTAGATATCCAAGCCTGAAGCCTACATTATAAATGGACATGTAGTAGTTACCTTGGAACATCAAAACCAATCTCCCATGGAGATCTTTACTTGGCTTCTTATAGCCATCATTTTGTGCATCTTCCTTCTAAATAATCTAAGATCATCAAATAGGTCATCAATGGCTGTTCCTAAGCTTCCCCCAAACCCTCCAAGGCTTCCCATAATTGGAAATTTGCATCAACTACTTGGTAAGCCACATCATCAAGCCCTTTGGAAACTTTCAAAACGATACGGCCCCATTATGCAAATCCATATTGGTTCAAAACCTTTTGTTGTTATTTCTTCCCCTGCCATGGCCAAACAAGTTTTGAAAACTCAAGATCACGTTTTTTGTTCCCGTCCAATGGCCAAAGCCACCAAGCGATTAACCTACAACTACTTGGACATTGCCTTCTCGCCTCAAAGTAATCACAGGAAGGATATGCGAAAGATATTGGTATCTGAGTTCTTGGGTCCCAAGAGAGCCAAGTTTTTTAACCAAGTACTAATGATGGAGGTTGAGACCATGGTTCGTTCTCTATCATTACATCCTTCAAATACCGTGGTAAATCTAAGCAATGTCTTGTTCACATTGGTAAAAGAGGTGATTTGTAAGGTGGCGTTTGGTAAGAAATACATTGAACGATCGGTTGAGGGTTTGTCATGGAAAGAGATGCTTGATGAGACTGCAGTAGTACTGAAAGGATCGCTTGGTGATAATTTCCCGTTGCTTGGTGAAATATATGATCTACTTAGCGGGTGGAACGGTAAGCTGGAGAAGTGTTTTAGTAATCTTGATGCCTACATCCAAATGATTGTTGATGAGCATCAGAATCATAAGATTGCACAAGTAAGTGATGATGACAAGGATTTTGTTCATAGATTAATCGAGTTATCTTCTATGGAGAATGATTTTGATGATCGGTTGACTAAAGAAGACATGAAAGCCCTCATCATGGTAAGCTTATTAATTTATATATCTTTTTTTTTCTAGAGCACACGATTTGTTTAAAAAATGCAGCTAATGTAACTAAATAAGCTTTTAGGATGTAATTCTAGGGGGAATTGATACAACAGTTGTGACAGTGGTGTGGGCAATGTCCGAGATCGCTAGAAATGGTAGAGTGCTGCAAAAATTGCAAAGTGAAATCCGAAATCACACGGGAAGAAAACAAAATGTTGATACCACAAATATGATTTACTTAAAGATGGTGGTGAAAGAGACGCTTAGAATCCACCCGCCAGCCCCACTCTTGATCCCGCATGAAAGCTTAAGTCATTGTAAAATTGGTGGTTATGACGTGTTTCCTAAAACAAGCGCGTTAATAAATGCATGGGGGATAGGAAGAGATCCAAACGTCTGGGGGGAGAATGCAGGTGAGTTCTGTCCAGAAAGGTTTAAGAATCTTGAGGTTGACTTTGAAATGGTCCCCTTTGGTGTTGGACGAAGATCCTGCCCAGCAATGAACACAGCTCCTTCAACTATTGAGTTCATCATAGCAAACCTTCTTTACTGGTTTGACTGGAAACTTCCTGATGGAGTGAAGAAAGAAGACTTCGACATGCAAGAGGAGGGTACCCTGATTGTCCGTAAGAAATTACCACTTTGCCTTGTGCCCGAGAAGTACTAATGGGATGACTAGAGTTCACTTCTTAAAAAGAAAAAAAGAACTGTTAGAACCAAATATTGATAAATCGACTATACTCTTGAGTTTTGCATTAATAATCTTTTAACGTAGCAGAATGTAATACATAACCTATGGGTTTGTTGCTTCTAGAAATGGTCCTTGCTCTCAAAACATGTGTCTTATACATTATCTAGATGAGTTATATGAATAAGACACATGGTCCGACAAACAGACTTGAAGATAATTGAAGCCAGATTATACTAAAAATATTTTAGCTCCAAATTCAAATTATAGTTATCCAGTTGAATTAGATTCAGGTTTCCCATAGCATGATTGGCCATGCTCATATACAGATGCATTGAGTTACTGGACATAAGGTACAAATTGCTATGTTTCATTGTAAACCTTGTAAATTCAAATTTATACAACGCGGACAAGGCAAACAAGGCAAAAAAGACAAGTAAAGTGAAGGAAATTGCGCTAAGATGAGAACTAACCATGTTGAATGCCTTCATGCTACTCCACAAGAAGCAGTCAGCAGTGATATGAAAGAAAGTTAATAATGCCTCAAGATTCTTTGCACCTGCTTGTTAGACCCCCATTTCGTCAACCATGGAACTTAATCTTTATGTTGGTCGATCTGGGGCTTTAGTCAGGGATCTCCCTGATTTTGTCACATGTTTCTGCCTCTTCTTGATGAATTTTGATGCTAATGTCTTCAATGGTATTGTAACATCAAGCGGTAGAAGCACGTCTTGTAACTCATGCCATTCTAGATCTTCAAAATCTCCATCCTCATAAACCACTCTATACCAACCTGATTCTTTGTCAAAGTTGGTAACTTTCCCCATGAATAAACGTCCACCAAATAACTTTTCAACTTCTCTGCCTTCTAACCAGTCACCCAAAGACTCGTTTATTTTTGAATCTATGTCACTCTCAACTTTGCAGACAAGAAGACTATCCTTGTCATCGGGGCATACAGGAGGCACCCCGTTGACAACCAATGCAGGCTCACCAGGTATCTCATAGATTTCAGATGTTGAAGAATCTCGGTTGTCGACTTTAAGTTTCGTCTCCATTATATACCCTGCAAGCCTTTCAAAAAAATAAAATAAATAAATATATACCCTGCAAAAAGAATGGGTGATAGGTACAGAAGAATAAATAACGCACCATCAGTCCCAAAAATAAGTGTTCAAAATCAAGGAATTCTTATCTTAAAGCTTAAATTTGATAAAGAGTTATTTACTCGTAATTCTAAATAATTGAAATATAGCCATATTTTTTTTATTACTGGTTAATCGAGCACTGTGACACTGTCCAAAAGTATCACCTTTAAATTTGTCTAAAAATTTAAAGCAGCTTCCTCTTCCTTTTTCTTTCATTTTTTCTTAGATATATGTGTAATCTTCCTATCTGGAGCTCGTTTAAGCATATGATGCTCAAATGTTTTCTCAAATAATGATAAGACTAGCCACAAAAATTTCTTGGAACATCAAATTTAAGAAACCGTGCTGCAAATTTATGGAACGGGGAAGCATTACTCTGATGCAAATTGGTCATCTATTGGTTGCCAAAAAATTTAAAAATAACGACAAATGATGCCATAACCATAAGAATATAGGCAAATATTATCACTCTCCCATCAAATGTTAAGAAATTTGAACTAATATATATCCTACATAAGAGTAAACCGACTAATTATTGAAAAACATACATGTAAACAGAACAAAAAATATTTAGACTAGACTTTTCATATACATGGCCAACAGAGAAACAAAATATAACTGGCCAAATTGTTATATATATTATACATGGTTCAGTGGTAATTAAAAGCGATTGATGCAAAGCTACTAAAGTAAAATTATTGAGTAATCTGCTATCAACCGCAATGATTAAAATAATACATTGTATTAAACAGATTGTTGGGCAAAACATGATCATATCATGTAACAAAGGAGGTGATTGTACTTGTAAGTTGTAACACCCCATTCCCAAAGGAAATGGAGGCTACTTGTGTGACATAAACAGTGAAAAAATCTAAGGATATGCCTCCAAAACTACAATAATAAACATTTGCTAAAATTATTCATCTTCATTAGTAATTCTCTTTCATATTTCAAGATGTCACGGTCCTATTAAAGTGACTAACTTCTTTCCTTCTTAAATGTTTAGTGGTCATTAAGACTAAGTCCTAACATTAGTTTTAGATATCAAACCCCCTTTATATTGTTTAGTCATAAGTCCTAACCAGTATATTATTGACTTACAAATCTACCATGCAAATAAAACATAAATTCTTTTGGATATGATTTATAAGTCTTGTTTAAAATAAGGAGTCGATAACTTGTTAAATGTGCGTTTCTCAAAGTTCTATCAAAATTTAGAATTTTAGGAGACGAAAGAACCAGCATGTTTTAGAACTAAATCACCATCTAAGAATCTTACGAGGCATTTAAAGTGAAGAAAGCAATTCACGACTGGTGGTTAGTTTTTTTTATTCATCTATAATCTAAATTTAGATAATTCAGCTCATAGTAACGTCATTAGTAGGACTGATCTCAGTTCAACAAACTCAATTTGTTTTGAATCAAGGCTATGAGTAGTTACGAGTACATGAGACCTTGAGGGTTTCAAAATCACTGTGTCTAATACTTGCGAGTTTCAAAAACAATAACATCAATTCAAGGCAGGTGTAGAGAACTGATTACAGTTGCTTTTAGCCTAGCATTCGCCAATCATAATGGTCTATCATATTAAATTAAACTATTAAGTATACGGGTGAGACTCAAACTCAAAAGATGAATAGATACAGTAGCAACAAGAATCGAGAAGTAAAGCAGGAGGAGCAGAAGAGGTCGAGCAACCCAAACCAAAGAAGAAAGTAGAGACCACGGCACTAACCTTAATCGCTGCTCAGAGTGTTGAACAAACTCGTTCTCAGCTCTAATTCCAGCCCAACCGTCGATCAAAATTGCTACGCTCGTACGCCGCTCTGTGACCCGTCGCTCTTCTTCAGTCTCCCTCTCGATTGCAGGTCTGTCTGTAGGCGGGGATTTCGTCGAAAGAGTAGGAGGAGGCAGAAGGTCCGTATAAATGGTTATTCGGATTTAGGGAGAGTGGCGGATTCAAAAGGATTTGTTATCTCCTAATCTACTCTATTATAATTGGGTTAATCTATGGGCTTATTATAATTGGGTTAATCTGTTATTTGCTTGGTTAATTTGGTTCCAATGTATTTATTATAGAAAATTATGGATAGATTTTCTTTAAATCCTAGTGTTATTTAAGATTATTAGAGATATATATTACCTTAAATAAGATATTTGAATTTTAAAGACTTATCTATTAAATACCTTATAAATAAAGGATTACAAAATACATAATAGTATTTCTTCTTACTCTTCATTCTTCTTTCTCTTGTTCTCTATGTAATTCACATTATTAGCACGAAAACTCTAAGAAAAAGAGATTTAAGGACAATGAAGGAGTACACAAATCGGGTACTCGTTGGATTTCATGATTAAGGTTTTGTAATCAACTTTCAATTTCAAGAGATATGTCTTAGATCCTACATAAATGTTGATCATAACTCTTATAATATTGAATGGCTTTATATTCTTTCATTCAGTGTTATCATTTTCTTAGAGATCTTAAGAAAAAAATTACAAAGTTGGATATATATAAAGGTTCATTTGAGAACCGTTTTTATTGCGAGAACCAATCTTAGCCGTTCATTTTGGATAATGGAATTCATGGATGA
>JAUEJL010088924.1:0-14449 GCA_032274825.1 Drosophyllum lusitanicum
ATTTTTAATATATATATATATATATATATATATATATATATATATCACTACGTTATCATTTTTATTGGAATGTAGATAAAATTTAGCCGGTTATAAATATATATATTTATATCAAATATTATATATTAAAACTTATAAGGGAAAACTATGTTGAATGTAATATAAAAAATATAACCTGAGAACCGATTTAAATCTGAAGTTCCTAAACGTTTTAGTTTTTCATCTCAAACTTATAAGAGAAAAATACGTTAGACGTAATATCAAAAATAAAATCAAAGTTGATTGGATTATGAACGTCCTAAATGTTTAAATTTTTCACGTTTTGTTTTAAATATTTGTGTTTCTTTGTTACTTATACATTATTTATACTAAAACTCTGCCACAACGAACGGGTTAAAGTCAACTCGTTAGGCAGTTACTTTAAACACATTTCACCACTTTATATTTTAGCTAACTAATTTTTCTAACGTGTTTAACTTGTTAAAGATAAAACGTACCCTGACACCTTTTGAAGAAATGTTTCTTACAATGGTTGTGTCAAGAAGCTAGTCGAATTTCATGTGAATAATCAACAAGGTCACACTCTCATTCACAAGGGTAACGATAAACATTCCAACGGCTTTTTTCCTTAAGACTTTAAAATTGATTATGATGATTTTAATGTTTTTCTGGCTAAATTTTCAAGAGAACAAATTTCTAGCGACTTTAAGGTGGAAACCACCGTTATTTACAAAAAGTCGCAGTTGTTTCTAGTGAGTGTTATTTACGAATGTATGGGGTCTTTAACTTTATACCAAAGTCCGAACGCGCGTCCTAGACCACCCGGGAAGTTTGTCGGGAAATTGATACATTATACCATAATGGCATGTAAAGTTAAATAATTATAATCAAGATAATGTATTCGTAGTACCGTTTCTATAATTCAACAACTCGAACTAACCCTAATTAAGGGACTGTTAGTTTGTTGTTGAATGAAACCATTCAACGTTGAATGCTGAATCATTCAATATTCAGTGTGTTTGATTGTCGTCTTTGAATAAAGACTGTGAATGAAACAGAAGAACAATGCCGAATTATTCTACCTTGAAATACATAAGCACCAAGTATTTTACTCTAATACGCTTTCTTTTAAACATTGTCTTGTTAAACAATGATATCTTATAATGTAATAAATCAATAATAAGGTTAAACGACAATTTTCATGTAGTGAAAATTAATCAATCGTACCTATCTTCTGATATATATATACATATATGTATGTATATGTATATATATATATATATATATATATATATAATATTAACTTTAATAAAATCAGATTAGATAATCGTAACAATTAAATTTAAATAAAAGTTTTAATTATTAGATCCAAACCATCCATTTTGAACCTTAAAATATTGTATTTTTTCAACTTAATTTACAAATATCATGTTTACCCTTTATAATATTTCAAAATAGCATATTTAACCAAATTCTTAATTTTATTATTCTAAAAAAATTTATAATTATTATAATTATAACCAATAAACGTTTTATATACCTTACTGCCCCTAATAGAAATAATAATTATCGATAACTTGTACAAAAAATACAATCACGTTATTCGTATCATGATATCCACCTACGCCGATGTTAATTTTCACCGTGGTCTAAGTGTTGACGGTATTTGTCGTCATTTTTTTTAATTCTTATTTTATTCGTGTTTTATAATTATATAATATCTTTTTATTAATGTTTAATATTTATTATTTTTAAACTAATTTCCCATGCATCACACATGCATTTAATCTAATATATTATACATTGCTTAAAAATCGTAAAGATATTTCTGATGGATTTTCGCTGGAAAGACTAGCTAGCTTGGAACTCGTATATAATTGATGGATCGTTGTTTATTAGGAAATTAATTAAACAAAATGAAGCAAATAATTAATAAATAATTAAATTAAGAAAAAAAAGGAATATAGAAGGAAATCGGCACATAACCCGGTGTCGGCTTTGAGAGCATGCATATATGCAGAAGAGTACGTGTATCAAGATGGATCCAATGGAATGAAACGGTGCTACGTGTGCACCTTCAACCTCTGCACTAGACATTGTTGGGCATGTATTATTACAAGGAAACATGGACTCATTATTATATTATTAATAACATCATATCATTAATATTTTTATTTATATATGCATGGGATACTGGCCAGTACTGTACGTGTATATATCATCGATCAAATTACACACTCTCTCTCTCTCTTATAATTTAATTAAAGAGTGGTTAATTTTTATATATAACATAGAATTTAATGATTTGATATATGCACAAGTTAATATGGGTGATTAAAAGTTGTGAAATTGCTGTAGCTGGCGCATACTTGTCAATCAGCTGCTGCAACTGCTAAATTAGCCTAGCTAGCTACATGAAGGTTTTGAACAGCGCGCAGTCAATTAACTACTTAATGATCTTGCAAGATCCCAACTCTGAAAACTTTCAAGGATCTGCTACCACCACGACCACCACCTTCTGCTAGCTAGCCCTTCTCACTTTATCAAAATGAAGGTGAGATGATGAACACGTACTATATATGGTGCTAGTGTGTGTTTTTTTGTTCGGGTAGTTATTTACAACAGATAATATCTATGGATGGTGTTGTACAGTTTTATAAAGTTGAGTTATGTGATATTTTTTGGCTGCAGTTCTTCAGTTGGATGCAAAGCAAATTCAATGGTGGACAAGGACATAAAGACTCGAAAACAGCCACCTCAGCTGCTCGTATGTAACTGTTATATTTCTGTCTACGAAACCTTAATAATTAAGATATATATGTATGATATATGATAGGATATTTTTTTCTCTATATATCTGAATTATTTAATTTGAAGAACAAGCTAGCTAGGGCTTGTTTGATGATCAGTCTTGTCCTTGAATATCAAGAAACATACCGGCCAATATATAAGATTGTGCTTAATTTTCTTTTGTTGTTATATTGAGATCGATCCTACTTTTAATTAATTTTCGTGCGAAAAGTAATAAGATCAATAACCATGCATTATATATATATGTAGAATACTCCCTAAATTAAAACTAGCTAGATCCAATGATCCCCCTGTCGATCTAGCTATCACAGAAGCAGCTAGCATGTTTAATTTGCATGGGTATTTTTCATAGTTTTTCAATTCATTGAAAAAAAAAAAAACTTAGAATGTTGAGGCTTTGTCCCCCATACAAGATGGTTCAGATGTCAGTATGTCCTGGCCTTCAGGAACATTTAATCAATTTAAAAATATTTGAAATTTAAGGTCCGTATATACGTACGTTTACAAAATTTCTTGATCAGACATATATATTAATTTCATCATTTTAATTTCTTCACTTGGAGGCTAAGTTTATCTACATATATGATACAACCAAGTGATCGACCTTTAATTAGTCATGAAGTAGGATTTTACCCTAAACAAAATCAGACATATATGAGTTCAAACCTCGTTGTAAATATTAGATTCATAGTACGTACGTTTAGCAGTTTGAGTTTATCATAAATTAAGGTATATATGTATTAGCTAGCTAGCTACATAAAATCCAAGAAGAAATTAATCTGCTCGATCAATCATCTGGATTTTAAAGTTGGTAGTTGTCAAGGACAAGTTTCTAGCTTATACAAGTAATTGGCATGTGTTGTTGGATTGTTTTTTGTTTAGTGTAAGTTCTTGGTAATCCTTCTTCTTGGTAATCCTTCTTCTTGTACCAATGTACCTTTGAGTTTGGCAATTGTCTGTACTTAAGCATCCAAAATAATTTCTCAACCAACCTTGTACCTGTATTCTTTACTGATTCTAAACAAATTATGTATAATCTATGCAGATCACATGCAACAAGAACCTCAGAAACAAGAATTTAGCGATTGGCCTCATGGGCTGCTGGCAATAGGGACGTTAGGAATTAACAATGATCTACCAACAAAAAATGAAGAAATCTACGATACACAAAATAATAATAATAATAATACAGCATCGTCTTCACCAGATCTATCTGAATTCACGCCTGAAGAGATTGGAAAACTACAGAAAGAATTGACAAATCTTTTATCCAAGAAACCTGGAGTTCCTAATAAAAAAATAGGAGAATTAATTGCTGATCTCCCATTGGATAGATTTCTTAACTGTCCATCAAGCTTAGAGGTTGATCGTAGGCTTTCAACCACAGTTATCAGCCATTCAGAAGATAAAGATGAAGATATTGATCGCACAATTAAGGTGATTCTTGGTAGATGCAAAGATATTTGCATGGAAAACATGAGTAACAAGGCAATAGGGAAAAAATCTTTTTCTTTTCTCTTGAAGAAAATGTTTGTCTGCAGCAGCGGTTTCCCACAGATGCCTAGCTTGCAAGATCGACTTCCAGAATCAAGAATGGAGAGGGTAAATTTGTTCTGCATGCATGTTCTAACTTCAATTCTTTGACTTGAAATTAAGAATTTGGTTAAGTATGATATTTTAAAATAGTATAAAAGATAAATATGATATTTATAAATTAAAGTAAATAAATATGATATTTTAATATTAAAAAAAGACATATATGAAATTATCTCTAATAACTTTGATTTAAACTAAAGACAAAAATCAAAATTAAATTAAAATTTTTATCAAAGTGGATGATTAAGATTTGATACTTAAATTTATATTTAAATTTAATGACTAAGATTGTTTAATAGATTTTATTAAAATTAGTCTTTTATTTATATTAAAAGATCTGTTATATGTTACAGTTACTAAGGGCAATGCTAAAGAATAAGCTCAACCCTCAGAATTCTTCTCGAGCATCATCATCTGCCAAGAAGTTAATTGAGAATCGTCAATTGCCCAAGAAAGGAAAAGCAACAGAAGTTGACGATGAGGAAGATACAAATGATAGGTCAAAATGGGTCAAAACCGATTCTGAATGTAAGTATAATTTTTAAATTTTCATTAACTTTCCCGGCTCGATCTTTAATTAATTAATTAATTAATATTTGTATGTATGTTATACATACGAACTCATATATATAGCTAGTTTTAAATATATATTATACGCATGCACGTACCTTCAATACCAAAGATCGATCTGCTGATAAGTTTACTAATTTGTACGTTACTGAAATTTTCAGATATTGTGTTAGAGATATGAAGATGAATTCGGAGCACATGTTTATTAAACCATTCATTTGTACCTTTGCATCTGGATCGATATATATATATATATATATATATATATATATATATATATATGCACGTACGTACGTACACTGGCAAATAATTAAGAGGTACGTGGAAATATATATAAGTGATGATCGAACATTGGATTGGACCCTGTGTGCGTGCGTGCATGGATCAAGCAAAGGAATTTATATATATTTGATCTAAATCAAGCCGGCCGGGATATATACTTGAAGCCTAGCTAGCTAGCTTAATTGTTTTTTCTTATATTTATAATTCCTTTTAATTAATTTTCCCACTTTCTATGCTTAATTTAAGGTCGATCGGTCCTCTGTTAATTAATATTAGGTTTAACACGTACTTTGTTGTGTAATATTCTGGATCAAATATTCTGCATGCATTTTAAAGAGTTAGACATTCATATTAATATATTGATCTCTTACAATTAGTGGTACACATATTGCTAAATCTTTAGATTGACCCATCCATCATTTAAAACCAACCTAATTAACCGAATTAGTTTTACTTATAACTATTTACCTTTATTTTAATTAAATGATGTTTGTTAAAAGGTGATGAACTAGGAAAACCTAAAGGCGACAGTCAATAGTTCTATTGACAATATCAGGGCGGACCTACATACAAAGAGTTGGTGGCACGGGACACCAGCTAATTTTGTTCGCGTAGTGTAAATTTCGATTTTTCGTAGTGTAAATTCCGATTTTTTCGAGACAGTGCTACCACCTATTGCAATGGCGCCACCACCAATTTCAAATCTTGGGTCCGCCCCTGGACAATATATAAGGGTTTCAATCAGGAATTTCAAGGGATGTTTCTGAAACGTACACTATGGATATACTTGTTTGACAACGTAGATTTAAGCCAAAAGTTTAGTGTCCCTAATCTGAACAAAAACCCCCTATGTTTTCTTTTCGCTTTATTACAAAAACAATCAAGGTTTCATTGTTTTTATGGTTAATCGTTAATGAATTTTTTTAATGGCTTTACTACTTAAGTTTCTATTGGATTATCCAACCGGTCATCATCCTGTTTCCTTCCACCATTGTTATCCCGTCCGCTCTTCTATCTCGTACATACGCCACCCACCCTTGTTTTTTCCAAGCACACCATTGTTGCACACACCTGACACGCTTATCTTAGATGTGTTCACACTTACAAAATTTAAATAAATAAATGATAAAATAACTAACATACCCGTTATTTTAGTTATATGTGAGTATGAAAACACTTAATATATATTCTATAAATAAATAAATAAGAAAAGAGAAAAGTTTCCAAATGACTTTTGAATGCATGTCCCATATACATGTTTCATATAACAAGACGGGTTGAAGTTATCATACTCGATAACTCAAAGGACCGATGGAGACAAAAATGTTAGAACGAAAAGACTCCAGTTGAATCCAATCTTTGGTAAAATATTAAACTCGACATCATCGCCTCATATTTTTCCCAACGCCCCCTGTTTTGGGGATACTTAATTTAGGGTTTTAGATAGATCTGGAAACAAAACAAGTATTATCCTTTCTTGGCGAGTAACAATCCGAGAGTGTGTATTGATTTCAAGATTCTCCGATTCTTGCAGGGTTTTCTTTATTTAAATCTATCTTCCTGCTGATTTGACTAGGGTTTTTAATTTTGGTGTTCATCATTGGAAATAGGAGAATTGTGTTTGTAGTCTTAAGATCCCGAGGCTGCTGCCAATGCAAATTTGTTTAATTTTGCCAAGAAATTTTCGGTGATTTTTCATATACCGAAGATTTGAGCTCAATGTCGTGGGCTGGGCCAGAAGATATTTATCTGTCTACTTCTCTTGCAAGCTATCTTGACAGTAAGCTTTTGATTTATATTAGTTTAAAATTGTATTATCTTCATTTTCTCTCCGTTTGATGTTTTCGTAATCTTGTTGAGCATGTTTATGTGGGTTTATGTGCTTTGAATTTACAGATACTTTTAATTATCGTTTAACCTTTTAGTGGAATGGGTTGGGAATTCCTTTTAATCTAAAATGATTCTCATGCTGTTATTAGTCAATTGGAAAAATACCTAGAAACATAACTGAAAAGAGTAGTTGTATAAAGGTACGGTCAGTTGATCGTGTGCAAGTCCAAAAGTTTGTGTTCCTTCTACCATCCACATTTGGAAAATCAATACCCTGGCACTACTTTTAACTTATTCTTTAACCATGCATTGTGTAAGAGTATATTGTTCCAACCTGTATAATCATCGTGTATAAATCAAAAGTCGTGTGTAGGAATCAGCTTCATTTATGTAAAACGTGATATTTTGGAGGTAATTGAGTTACTTTTGGGTATCTTAATAAGTTTTTAACATCTTGTTGCCATTGGTCGTTAGTTCAAAACACGTGAATTGTCATCGAGTCGCATATATGAAAGTTTGATTATAAAATCTTTGCTTGACTGGTAAACCAGGCACAGCACTTGAATTCTAGTCAACTCTTTTGATTTATAATTATTTCTCTGACTGATAAACCTTGTATATCCTCAGGGTTGTAGTATTACCCTTAAGTATCTAGTAATAATGCAATATGTTTATATGTTTCCCTTCACCTTGGTCCAAAACATGAGTTCTTTATGACTTAATGTACATGTTCGAAGCTCTCTATTTTCACTGAACCCGTAAATCGAATACATCCTCAATTCTAAATATGGGGCTTTTGATATTTTGTACCGTTTCAAATTAGTTTCTAAAACAAAGATTAAGTGGCCACCTATGTGTAGGTAGACAGTCGACAATCGTGAGTTGTATAAGTGGATTAACATGTAAAAGACTAAAAGATTTAATGGTATCTTACTTGATGATTAAGCATATAAAGCTCTGATTAAGATGTGCATTTGAAGTGAAGCCTGTATTTAAAACACAACCTATCTGTGACATACTCTAACTCAAGCAATAAAAATATCAAAATACTAAACTTTTGTCGCCTTTTTATGTTCTTTTGATCGAATGATAAACTTTGAAGTTACTTGGACAAGCGTAAAAGTCATGCTACCACTTGCATGATTACATCCACGTGTAATTTTTCAGTTGTCAGTGTGCAAGTGTGTCAACCGGCCACTGGTAAAGAAAATCAAACCCCTGTCACTGCTGCTGCATTTTCTTTTCTTTCTGTTTATCAGCAATCTGCTGATCTTTCAGTTTCCATAGAACAATGAACCTGCGACAACTGATAGTAGTTTAACTAGTTCAAGAACTAAGATTTTCTTTATAAACTGAGTGGTGCGCTACTTTATGTATATTGTGAAAGCAAAATCACAAGTCAACTGGTTTAACATTGACGTTTCATATCTTAAAGTTGAATCACTAAATGCATCCTCATAATGATCAATTAATTCCATGCTTAACTATTAACGTTGGCCATGCACTTAACTGTTTAGCTCTGCCCAGTGCTTTTAGAACGCTGGTGAAAATCAAATAACTAGATATAGCAATAAAGTTATAAAGCTATACAAAACCTTACTTAAAGATAAAGAGAGGAGTTTGTAATAAAGTTTATATTTTTGTTTGTTACTGAATGTGTAATGTTTTTGTCATATTAAGAGAAGATACTAAACGCCTATGCTGTTTAAGTATGCTTTTGGATATCACTACGATCTATGCTATTATGTAAAAAGAAGAACCCATAAAGATTGAAGCACTAATCCAGTATTTATGACAAGCTACAGCCTACAGTACTAGCATAAACGTTGCACGACCATTGTGTTTTGGAGGAATGATGCAAATCAGTTTATGGTTAAGTGCATTTATATATGCTCTGTTGATTTAAAGTGCTCATTGAGTTTAATGAGAAACTTTACTCTTTTTTGTACAGAGAAGCTTCTTGTACTGCTACGAGATGGTAGGAAGCTATTGGGAATACTTAGGTCTTTTGATCAATTTGGTACTGAAGTTCTCACTAATTTATCGAACTTGGTGTAAAGTAATAATCTTTTTATTGCCATGAGAATATTGAGAACTGATTTTTTGGTGACATGCAGCCAATGCTGTCCTCGAAGGTGCATGTGAGCGAGTAATTGTTGGTGATCTTTATTGTGACATCCCATTAGGTCTTTATGTAATTCGTGGTGAAAACGTGGTTCTAATTGGCGAGCTGGTATGACATACTGCATTTGTCCTTCAAAACATTATGTTGTTAAACGAAATCTTGTTCTTTCTAACTTTCTTTCTCTGATATGTTTACATAATAATGCTTAGGAATTGGAGAAGGAGGAACTTCCTCCTCATATGACTCGAGTTTCTGAAGCTGAGATAAAAAGGGTATCTACTACAATTATAGTAATAATAATAATTATTATAAACCATCTTATTGTGTGTATAAATATAGGCAATAAGATAATAAAGAGAACATATATTCTTTTTTTCATGTTGACTTTGCCTTTCTGAATAAATAATTGCTTTGATTAGTGTGATCTTTTTTAGGTAAAAATGTGTGACAGACATGGCTAGCTTGGGATAAAGGAGTAGTTTTTTGGAGTGATGTTATCGCATCCTCCAAAAAAACATTAATCCTCAAGCCTACAATTTCATAAGCCATAGGGTATTAACATGAAATTATTGACATAAAAGATAATGTGGATGGATTGTTAGCTTTATAAAACAGAACCCCCAATTATAGAAGTTTGTTCTACTTATTTGTTTGGATCTTTAATTTTTTGTAAATGGTGGTGGTGGTGATTTTCAAGTGTTATGGAGTATGAGCAAGTGTCGAACATCTTCTCCATATACTTCGTGTGAGCAATCTTTTTGTAACATCTGTTCTACTAGGTATAGCATGAATGATCGAAATGTGTTTTCTTTGACGCTGAATATTATTCTTGGTCCAATCCCCATTTAAGATTGGTATTGCTGCATTCATTACTGTTGTACTCAAGAAAATACAATTGCGGAGGTCATGACGATTTCGTTTCATTTTGGTGATTTGATAACTTAATATTTGGTTGAGACAAACCAAATATTAGGTTACCAGATGACCTAATTGGGAATGTAAAGCCAAATTTTTAATGACTCGAATAGTATTTTTCTGTTTACAAACCGACTAATTTGGGTAAAATGAGAAGTGGGTTGGTTTTTTGTGTAATTCGTGCTAAAACAAACTAAAGATAATTTGTTGTGTAGGCAATGTGTTATAGTTTTTAAATTTTCTAGCTGACAAGCCCCCTACTTGTTATAATTATCAATGTTATATGAAATCTAATGTTTTAATGTAATGGCTATTGACAGCTTTGAATGATCATGTGCATTGTGATTGATTTTACTCAAAATAGGGTTAATTCTATTATTTTACTAGTCAGAAATGAGATGTTAATAATGTCACAGCTCAAGAATTCTTTACTTGGCAATGGGATCTCAGACTAATATGTTAATATATGTTTGTTCCAGGCTCAAAAGGTGGAGAGGGAGGCTACAGATCTGAAGGGCACAATGAGAAAAAGGATGGAGTTTCTAGATATGGACTAACTAAAATGGTGATTGAAATTTGTGGGGCTTTTTTTTTTTGCAGTAGTAATGTGAGGAGGCCATATCTTCCGCAAATATTATCGCGGGTGGGTGGATGGATAATGGTTTGATATTTGCATAGTTTTTGTTTATGTAAACATTATTATTATTATTATTATTATTATTATTATTATTATTATTATTGTTATTATTATTATTATTATTATTATTATTATTATTATTATTATTATTATTATTATTAAGGCTGCTGATGATGATGATTAGATAACACTTGGTGAAGGAAGGCTGGGGGGTGGTTGCTGTTGTAGTTGAAATATTGATTGATGTTTTGTTGTGTGTTGGCATAGACATTTAACAGGAGTAAGTTAGTGTTTTGCTGGTAAGAAAGCAGCAGCTGCAGCAGCAGCAGCATGTTTTATGGTATCTGCCTTGTTGCTTGTTTCAAAATGTAAAACTAATTAAGCAGCCTGAATGAATAACAAAGCAAATCCAATTGTCTTAATTTTCTCTGTGTTTCTTCCCTTCCCTTCCATTCCTGTTAATGTCTTATGTTTTTTATCTCCGGTAATTTAAACAACAAATTACTCCGTCTTGTAATATTTTATTTTTCTTTTATTCTTAATTGCTTTGTTGATATTAAACTAGTTGAATGATTCGTTCACAAACGAGTGAATTTAAAAAAAAAGAGTAAACATGTAATATGTAATAAAACATAAATAAAATATTTAAAATAAACATTGTCATATTCATATAACAAAGAATAACTAATAAAATAATATATTTATTAAATGTTTGAATAATAAAATTAATATTGGTTTCATATTTTTTATATACTAAATTTATAATTTTATTTGTTGTGTTACCATCTGTGTCTCAAAGAAGAACTTTTAATCCCTTTTTGGTTGTGACAAGAAACCGTTACATATAACTGTTTATGTGAAAAACTAGACGTCTAAAAAACAATCCAGCTTGGGATTGTGATTGACACTGGCTTTTATTAATGATAATCCTTGAAATTGGTTTAGCTTTTTAGGCTCACATCTAATGTAAATCATGAATAAAACAAACAAAAACTCATACCTTAATAAATAGATATGATAGAAGATGTTCCATATCACAAACTAAAATTAACAAACTTGTATCTAGCAATTCAAAAGCAATGCCTAGATGCCATTGATATATAGAGTAAAAAAAATAATGTTTATGCATCCTAATTGTAGATGTTATATAATAACTGATTACTTTAGTGGCATTTGACATACAGACATAATTTAATACTCAAACTTTGAAATTTCAGTTCAATTAAATCAGACATAATATACAAAATTAACGGTATAAAGAATCAAAGCACCAAAATATAAAGATTTAAATAAGATCAAATAAATTAAATCATTATCAAGCAGAGTATACATGCAAGTATAAAGAAAATTTAACCATAATTTCTCATTGTTATTTTGGTTTAACAATAGAGAAACGTTTAATAACTGAATGAATCACACTAGTACAAATATACGACAATTTGACCACAAATACAATTCTAGTATATGCTAAGCCTAACAACCTCTACAAACTAAGAACACCCTGAAGTATAATTTCGCATCAAAGTCAAAATTGGAGGAAATATTATCAAAACGTAGATAAAAATGAAACAATCATAAATATATAATTATATTTATACCAATTATTATACATTAAAAGTTATAAAAAAAACTATAAACATATACAATTAAATACATACGTTAGATATTTCAAAATATTAAAGATTATTTTAAAATATAATTTAACCATAAATTCTCGTTGTAAATACATAAAACCCAATTTATAAATCCTAACGCATACATAAATCATCTCATTAGCTTATAATAGTACTATCTCAATATTCGGATGTCACAGTCATAAACTTCTTTTATTACATACAAAGCTCTGACCGGTTAATCACTTACTAATAATGTGTTTATTAAAACTCTAACAATTTAATCAATATTTTATTATGAAAATCCTTGACATAGAAAAACGGATCAAGAGTTTAATATTGTATGATAATATTAACGAAAGAGATAACCGATTTAGGGATTCATAAACATAAATTGCATTATAAAAAGGGATTATATTTCACTAATTAGTTGTAGATAGATATTCCTATATACCCTAAATTAAAAATATCTCATAAAAAGAGATTGCTGATTTAGTTATTCATAAACATAAAAATTAAATATAAATATGTTCACTAGTTTAGAGTTTAATAAATAAGATAAGCAAGAAAATACCTATGTTGAAATGATGAAGTGTCATTATGTTTTGGTTTACACCAAATCGAAGATAGTAACTCACTTTTTTCAATGGTTATGAAATATATTTGTTTTACTAATAAAAAATTAAAAAAATCATTTTTTATATTTGTGTCAGATTATGGTAAAATTTATATCAAAACGTAAATAAAAATAGATGATCATAAATATATAATTATATTTATACCAATCGTTATTTACTAAAGTCATAAAAGAAAAACTATAAACATATACAATTAAATATTAATATATTATTTATACAAACACCCCTATATATTTTCATACAACCTTTCATAATTTACACAAACACCCGCAACATTCATTCGTAAATGATGCTAAAGTCAAAATTAGTTGTTAAATTGCATAAAAAGTCTAAATTGAGATGAAATTCAGGGTTTTGATTGGTTGAATTCGAGATAACAAGTAAATTAGGTTGTTAGGTTATGAGGTTTGTTGCCATTGGGGTTCTGCCCGGGTGGTCAGAAGGATTTTACCACATGGGGAGGTCTCGGGTTCGAGTCTCCTCGTGGAGGTTTTCCTTCTGTGGTGAAGGAGTGGGGGTTTTCCCCTCAGGAGCGTGGCTTGGGGCTCGCATACTGCCCTTTATGGATGTCACTGCTGACCCAGCCCACTAACAACTAACAACTAACTCGCCGTTAAAAAAAAAAGGTTATGAGGTTTGTTCAAAATTATGATTTAGTCCCTATGGTTTAAAGTTTACGGATTTGTTCTCTCTCAAGCCAAAGTTTTTACAAATTTGGTCCCTTATCTTATTTTTTGTTCATTTTTCTTTGATATTAATTAATCTTAATGTATTAATTAATGTTTAAATACAGGTATATAATTTTTAAACCAGATTTTCCACATTAAGTACGTTAATCCAAACTTTTAACTCATATATCATCTTCAACCTCATCTCATGAATATAACCACCGTAACCTAATCTCAAGAACACCATCACTGCAACCATGGTCATACGTACAGCCCATCAAATCTGGGTACGCCATTTAGAGAACCATCAATCAAGAATCTGGGTACACCATTTAAAGAACCCATTTAAGCATCCATACTTCAAGATGTAGATTACGCAAAAGATAAAGCTTCAACTGCTTGATCAAAATATTAATTAATTTTGCCCATGTTAAATCAATTCTATCTTCGATTAAAAATCGTATAATTATTCAAAAAAAAGGTGTGTATTATTTTGAATATTAGAGAGATTTAGTTATTTAAATTAATAAATAATTAGACTAATAGAAGAATGTTCAATATAGTCCATAATTAATTCATAGTCCTAAGAAACTAATTTTAGCCTTTGGATCAATGTTATCAATGGTCCAGATTAAATTTTAAAAATTTGGGCGGAGTGGCATTTTCATAATTTTTCGTAATTCACACGTGATGCTTTTACAAATCACATGTGATTGTATACTGAATCACCTGTGATTGAATATTAAAATTTTAGGACTATGTTT
>JAUEJL010088935.1:0-10345 GCA_032274825.1 Drosophyllum lusitanicum
TTTGTCACTATACTTAGACATGTTGAGAGGATTAAAGGTATGTCCCTTGTTGAGCTCTATGGTATTATGTTAAATCATGAGCAGTCTGCCAAGCAAAAGAAGTTAGTCACCAAAGAAATGAAGGAAGTAGTTAAAAATTTATCCACTGCCCTTGTTTCTAAAGATAGCATGTTGAGAAGTTTTGGTGTGGTTGATGAAGACTCCAGTAATGAAGAAGAAGAGGAGAGTGAAGCTGAGGAAGATGTTAGAGAGGTTGGAGAGGTTGATGACTTGGAGAGTTTGGAGGCAGTCTTTGAACAAGCTGTCATGCTGGTTAGGAGGTTTAAACCCTTTAAGAAGGGAAAGAGTTTGAAGAAGTTCAACAAGAGAGTTCTAAGGGATGTCAAAGCAAAATCTAAATCATCCTTTGATGTCTCCACAGCTAAGTGTTACTATTGTGGCAAGGTTGGTCACATTGCTAGTGATTGTAAGTTGAAGAGTACCTCTGGACCAAGAGATGTGTCAAAGAAAGAAGGAAAATTTGATTATTAAGCCAAGTATAAGAAGCTTCTTTCTGCTATTTTTGAGAAGAAGAAGAAGAAGAAAGCCCAATGAAAAGTGTTAATGCCCGAAGAAGAAGATTGAGCTGAGGAAAATCTGTTTTCTGATGAAGATGAGGAGATCTTAGCCAAGCTTTGTTTGATGGACAACAATGGTAGTTGTAGCTCCTTTGATGAGGAGATGAAACATGCTGCTAAAGCATACACTGCTACCAAATGGGATCCTTCTTCTATGTATCAGGTTGGTAAATTTGTAAACTATGATGAGAATTAAAAGAACTCCATGCTTGATTATTTGTGTATTGATTTCCAGTCTACTATTAAAAGAAAAAAGAAGCTAAAAGTAGAACTAACATCATTTAAGAATAAGTTATGTAACATCCTCAGATTGGGCCAAGACGTGTACGACTCCGGTACGCTCGAATTTCGAATTAAATAATTAATAAGAGAATTTTTATTTAATAAAATTAGATATGAAATTATTATCAAAATGATAAAGAAATAGAGTTATGAAAATAATAATAATAATAATAATAATAATAATAATAATAATAAATGATAAAAATAATAAAATATCAATTGGTTCCAAACGCGGATTTCAAAAATATCTCCGTTAGTTGAAACGGGTAAACGAGAGACGAGTTGTAAGTTGAAAGGGGAACGAGATACCCACTTGTGGATAATTAAACCCACAAGTCGGTCTCCTCTTTTGTGTACACATAGACACGTACACATACAAACATACACACACTCACTTTCTTGTACGTTTCTTGCTCTTGGTCTTTGAAAAGGAAAACAAGGAGAAGATCTTTCAAGCAAAGTTCCAGCAGTGAATCAAGGTCCAAAAGTCAATTCCAAATCAGTTCTTGTTCCTCATCTTCACCTTCTCCATCTCCTTGTAAGCTCATTCTTCTCCTTGTGTTCTTCATTCTTAAACTTTAGGTTTTGATGGGTAAGTTTGATTTAGCAATCAAGAACTAAAATTGATGATTATATTCTGTTCCTATATCATTTTTAAGTGCTTAGGAATCAAATTCATGGATTAAAATAGTGTTCTTGATTGAGTTTTGAAATTTGGATCAAATGGATCAAAATTGCCAAAAACGGGTTAAACCATATTTGACCATCAAGAACTGATTTTTAATGTTCTAATAAGTTCATATAACTCGTATGGATTGATTAGAACATAAAGCATGGATTGGAATGGTGGCTTTGATTGAATTGGCTAAAATAGTGAAAAATAGGCAATAAATGGGCAAGAAAATTGAAAGTGCTATCAAACCTTGACTTAAATTGAATTAGTTAGTTCCTACAGTTTCTATATATCATATTAAGTAAAAATGATGTATTGGAAGTGTTAGAATTGGTGTATTTCAAGAATTGGCCAACGTGGATACTTCTTTGTCAATTTAAGTTGGATTTTTGTATAAATTAATTGGATAATTATTTTGGATGTTAGAAAGCACCAACATGTGTTAAATGATGTTATGAAACACTAAAAGTTGGTTAAAGTTGAATTGGGTTAGATTTTGGTCAAATTGCATCTGCTGTGCAAACTGCAGAATGTGTTCTGCAGCAGGGGACGCCACACGTCGGTCCTTTTCGTTATTCTTTCGCGTGTTGGTATTTGGCCTATTATTATAAGTTAGTAAATAGATCGATAACACCATTAGAGCATTGTTTCAAGTATCTTAGTTGTTCTTTGCGCGTTTGAATTACTAAAATGTAAGTAATGGTGTTATAGGTGAGACCGAGAACCGGAGCATTACATTTGCTTACTATATCTCATCAGGTGAGTGCCGGATAACATAACAATGAATATACCTATATCATATATTAACAAACGAATTGAATATGCATGAGTGACGATTGCCATGATATATTATGCACTTGATTAAGTGTAGATTGAAAAGCATGATGATGCTAGGCTTAGCATGTTGACACAACATGATATGCACTTGATTAAGTGTATTTTATGATTTATGATGATGATATATGATTATATGCGCGCATTGAGATCCAATTTGATCGGTTATGTGTTTGTAACGGATCCGGACTTAGGGACTGATTAGTCCATTATCGGGGCCAGCAGTGGCCTGGGATTGCTTTGAGGCCTGCGGGTCAATGATAGCATAAGCGGTACCTCGGCAGGTATTTAGGGCCTTGCAAGCCCGATGCTCCTCGAACGGTTGGGGATCAGCTTCCTGTTGTACCCAGAAAAATCGATTGATTCTAGAATGCAATGGTGGACCGCTTCACAGCTCACCCACCGACGCGGTGGATGTGTCTGGTACCCCAGTTTGGTGCATTGAGCCGGGCTAGCTACCCTGCGAGATATGTTACCTTCTGACTACGCCAGCTCATCGTGAGATGCTAGGATAGCACTGTTTGATCATGATTGATGATAAGTGATATGCTTATGTTGATTATTATGCTATCCTGTATTCACTAGCTTTTATAGCTAACAGATACTCTCCACCGTATGTGCAGGTGATCCTAAGGCTTGAGAGCTCGGGTGCCTGCGAGCTTTTATGTATTTGGGAGGAACACTTATGTTAACACTTTTGTATGATATTTATGTCTGTATTATTACTCTGATATGGTCGGCCGGTTAGCATCGGTAACACCAAACGTTTGTAATGTGGCTAATTTGATTGTATATAAATTGCCACGTATTTTTTTCCTTTGTTTGTTTAAATTTGAAACCAGGTGTAAATGTTTAAATTACAGACAAGCCCACGCGGTTTGGAAACTTGAAATTATTGTTTTAAAAAGAAAAAAAATCTGGTTCTCAAAAGCACAGTGTTACAAGCTATAACTGCATAGCAAGGTGAGTTATACTAGACTTTCTATTATATGTGCAATATGTGTATGATCCTATGAAGTTATGTTAAATATATGATAGATGTGTGTATTAGCATACTGCTTTGTGTAATAGGGCTCACATTAGCATAGTAATGTGGCTCAGATTTGTAGCCATGGAATATTCAAACTCGGTTACACTGAGTATTGACTAGGGTTTCTAATCCTATTATACAGTAGAACTACATACCTATCATGAAGAAGAGAGACGGTATGTGTGAAAGTCTCCCTATTGATGATATGATTTATGTGTTTATATATATGTGTGGAGATTATACCAATTTATATGTGTGGAATCTCATAAGTGATTATTATACATATGTGTGGAGATTGTTTGGTATCCTGCGGTTGTGACTGATGATTAGTTTTTGTAGTTTTACTTTCATTCACTTAGCTTTGTGCTAATCCCCCACCTCTCACTCCTTTTACAGGTTGCTGGTGAGTTCTGCGGTTCAGTTGTGAGGGGGTGTAACTTGGGGAATAATTGGCGGGCACTCTGATTTAAATTGTGACGAGCCGTAGTTTTTGTAATACTTGTATTTTGACTAAACTGATGATTCGGAAGACTGTTTGTATATATTCAGTGGTAAATATTTTCAGTTATAGTATCGCTTCCGCAATATTTTAAAAGAGAAAAATTTGGGTTGAAAATACGGTGTTACAGAACATCAACACAAAAATGGTCATGATGGATAACACAAGTTGGTTGCATGCATAATGAAAACATTCCCCATCTTTTGATTTTCTTCATAACAAGAGTAAATAAAGTTAAATTGTATATAGTCTTATTCGGCCCACCTGCCTATACCAATAAGTAATTGAGAGGGCTTCCTATGACCTAAATCACATAATAAATAAATAATTAGAAGTTAAATAAATGGAAAACTATCAAAAGCCATGAATTTCCTTATTATATCAAGTACCTGATTTAGCACTCGTGTGACGAAGCAGAAAAACAACTATTAGTTTAAAATTTTGAAGATGTACGAGAGATGATGACAAAAAATTACATATCTTTTAACAATTTGTCGGAGGTTGTAAAGATTTATTTATCACTTCACAATAAGTCATGTTATTAAGTTTATCTTAGACGTTTCATCAAACATATTATGTGCAATCTCTTGATTGCCAAAGAACAAAAGTAAGCAATATCTACGTACATTAGGAGCTCGAATGAGTTGAATGAAGCAAAACCAAGACAACAATTCAACAAAAACTTACATTTTGTTTGCTAATTTTGAGGATTAGGAAGCAAATACATGTAAAAACCCAAAATTACCCGTGTCAAATGCGCTGCAAATTTCCAACTTAACACACAGATTAATTAGTAAGATACTAAGATCAAAAGCAATCACCAACAAATATGTAAATATACAACTTGTCTCCAAAAACATAAACTCTACATCGGTGCAATTTTTGTTCTACATAGTGCAAATATCATAAGAAAGTATACTAAAACACAATATGAAGTAAAATATACTACTTTTTCAGAATTGTGTACACAATAAATAAGCATATAATTATAATCCACATGTTGTAATTCTAACTCCATGAAAGAAGAAATATTCCTACCTCAAATCTCTCCGAGGTAAACTTTAAACACTGATTAAGAAATCAAACCGGAAAATTTGAACACCACTGACTTGGGGAGATAGTAGTCAAAGATCTGTGTTTTTCGATTAAATATCTCATAACCATAATTAACTCATGTCCCTACCTTTGCCTAATCGATAAGATATTCAATAAAGAAGTTGATTATATCCAAAGTCACATATCTAAATAGTAACAATGCAATCCTCAACAACAAAGACAGTGAAATCAAATTCTTATAGACCCAATATAAAGAAATATACCTTAAGACCCTCCGCAAGTAATTTGATATCAAATTTTATGGGAAAAACCCTAAATACCATGTTTGCAAATGAGGAGAAGCGTATAGTTATAAGTAAGAGCATTCATCAGAGGAATAGATTGTACTTCCATACCTGAAGCCACATTCGAGCATCAATCTACAAAAAAAGGTTTTTGAAAGGTCAACATACAAGAAATTGACGATGGAAACACAAAAGGCGGAGTTGCGGTGGAGAGGCTCGACAAAATTGATGATGGAAACACATATTGAGGGTACCAGTGAGCTACCCACAAACAAAAGGTATCTCAAAGGTCGGCGACGGCAGAGAGGAGTAGTCACAAAGGGCGGAGTTGCTGTGGAGAGGCTTGTCGTGCTCAAAGAGGTCGGAGTAGTAGTCGTCGGCGGGTTTCAACTTGTAGAAGACGAAAGCTGTGAAGGGGAGCCGGCGATGAGAGGGGCAGTGACGAGCTTAGCCGGAGTAGATGGTGATTGGAGGGGATGGGGTTAAGGAAAGACATAAGAGATCTTATTGCTTATATGCATTATAACTAATTATTAAGCACAATGTGAGATGGTATTTGATTTGATTAATTAGAAAAGGACTTGGTTCACTAAGTACGTTATAAATATTATTTGGTGTTTGCTTAATTGAAAATTATTGTATTAAATTAAAGTCGTGGGGTGAGACTCGCCTTATCAACCCATTTTAAAATAATCATGTACAAAATCAAGATGATAATGATGACGTTGATGATGAGATCCAATTACGTAGAACTCTAGCGGATCGTGAATAGATCAAATTGCGAAACAATTAATGCAAATGTTGCAATTTAAGTGACTTTGTTATGTTAATTAAGCAAATTGCGGGATAATTTTATTTTATTAAATATTATCCTCTTTTGGATATCGGATTTTGATGTTTTGAACTTAAATATATTTGATAATTTTACTCAAATTGTTGAATTAATTAGTTTAAAATTGCAAAATTATATTAAATAAAATATTTTTTAAATTTTAAAAAATAAACAATTTTTTCTTCACAGATATAAGATCTTTTCTGCATATATGAAATAAGACATAAGAGATCTTATTTCTTCGAAAACAAACAACACTTTAATACGATAACAATTTATTGTAATTTAGAAAATATGTCAGCATTAAATACAAACAACAATTATTATATATTTATAGTCGTTATGTAAAAATAAAACAAACTAATCTCAATGTTGCATTCTCAACTTATTTCATTTCTTTTTCTTTTATTAAATAATTTTTTTTTTCTTTATTCCTTGGATTAAACTGGAGAATAAATATTTTTTTTTATTTCTTTTCAAAATTTTTATTTAATAACACTCAAAAACTCTAGAATACAGTGCAAGTTTAAGGTTGTATTTTGATCGCATGTGAACGATATGGAAATAATAATACGCACAAGAAGACAATTAAGCACAAAGTATCGAAAGACAGTATATATTATCGTTCATAGGAAAAATAATTAAGCATGACTTGGAAGTCCTAATTTTATGAATAAAAATTACGAGACTCTAGAACTAATCGAGGATTTTGGACTGTTACTGCGATCAAAATATTACATTCTTGGCTTTTCTTATATTTAAAAAATTTAGACAATCAATAATTAAATAAGAAAGAAAGACAGATTCTATACGAGTATAAATCGTCGTTATATAATACCTAAAACAGTTACAGAAAATCTACGGTTATGTAAGAAACCCTCTAAAGTCTTGAAATTACTGGAATATGTAAAAAGACAATTTCATAATCATAAGTATATTTATAGAACTAGTCTTTTTATAAAACTTAAAAATAAGTAAGTGATTAAACTCACCAAAAAATTCACGCTATCAATGTGTGATCGCCTTGATGAGGATGATCACGGTGTGACCGTCCCCTCCACGCAGTCCACTCGGAATAGAAGAAGTATGTAGTGATAGAGCGTGGTCCAAAAGCAATAAAGATGGATCCATATATACACTTTGATACCTATAATTTCCCCTTATCCCGAATATGTCCAAGTCATGTTCATTGCAAGAACATGCATGGTTGTTGAGGGGGTCACCATGTGCATCATGCATATTAATATCTTTGATGCATATATGATTGATATAAGTATCAATTGATTTAAGATAATTTTTATTATTTGAGTATGATTACTAGCTGTTATTGTACTAGCGTCTATTTGTCTTGACTCCTATTTATCACTTAGATTGACAATTTTTTTAGTATTTAGTATGAATATTCTTATTTAAATGTTGCTTTTCATAATGTTATGATCAAATAAATAATGTTGCCAGATATCTATTCGTAATACTGTTTTAAAATTTGTCGGGTCTCGAATAGAAAATTTTGGGACGTTTTGAATTGTAAATGGTTCATGAAGATATCTTTCACAATCCTCCCACTTTTGGGATGATTGGGAGGGGAAGTTTTTCCATCCTTCCCTTCCCCTTCCTCCCATTCCCTTTCCTTCGTTTAAAAACTCGAGAACAGGCCGTTAAAGTTAATTTTCAAATTAAAAACATTATTTATTTTATTTTTTTTAATTTTAACTCTTAAATTATCGTCTTATTAATTTTTAAAGTAACACACTACTTATTTCATATTTTCAATTTTAATCCTTAATAAAATTTATTTTTCAGCCTTAGGTTTATATATTTATATTTGATCTCATACCATTACTTATATTTACAAATCAAAGGGTGTTTAGTTTAATAATATCAAGGTGTATATTAGAGCGTTAACCATTCAAAAACTTATCATTATTTACAAACTTATTTGTTCACATAAAACTACAATTAATTTCAATTTTTATTTTTAAACCCTACTTAGCTTTCACTTTTCACTCAACTCAAAGCTCATTTGACCTAGCGGTATAAAGGCCTACTAAAGCGTCCTTCCTCATCGGAGGTTAAGGATTGAAGTTTGTTATGAACATAGATGTGGATTAAAGAGTTTGTGTTAGTCGATCGAAAAAATAGTATTATTTACAAACTTATTTACTCATATACTACTATTCATTTTATTTATTTTAACCTATATTAAACTTTGCTTTTTACCCCTTAACTTATACAAATTACATTTAATCTCATAACATTACTTATTATTAAACTTATACAAATTACATTTAATCTCATAACATTACTTATTATTACTATTAGTAGTAGTAGTAGTAGTAGTTCACACATGGTTTCTAAATTTATAAAAACAATGACTTGTAAACTAAATATTATTTACTATGCTAACTTAAAACCATCTTATGTATAATATTACATATAAATTACATTACTAACAATATGATTGCTCGAATATCACTCGACACAACACAAAGATTTGATATACCTTGTTAAACTCAACTCTCAAATCACATATTCTACATGAAATTTTGATAAATCGTTTTTTTTCTGTTTTTCTGGACGAGGAGAACCCATGCCAGACATGTTATTGACCTTAAACCTAACAGGTAAATCATTGCCGCCACAATTTTGGACCGTAGCGGAACACAATATAATGAGAGACCCAGAGGCCCAACCGTCCAGCCATTGGGTTGAAGCTGAAGATATGTGTTTTGATTTTTGCTAACTTCACCTACATGATGTTACATACAATAAAGTAAAACAAAACATCAAATCCCAGTAACATCTTATGATTTCTTGTGGCCCATTGCTCAATCGTAAAGAATTAAAGATTATCAAGAATTCAAAATCCAATATGGTAATCTGGATTAAAGCAGATTCATAGAAATCAGCCAAATTACTGACCTTCTGGGTTGCTCGTTGTGACGAGCTTATGATCCATACACCACATTTGAATCGACAATAGGTCGGAACGATACTGCAGCCTATGTTAGTTGATTTATGCACGATTAGTGCGGTTTAGGTTTAGTTACTTGCTTCAAGAAGCTAAATGTCAGATTTTTGGTGACCCGAGCTTCAAGGATTATCATTTGGGTTCTGCACACTCATGTGCATATTCTGACTTTCAGATGGTAGACCTCTGTTGTCTGCTGTTTCTAATGCGTTATCAGACTCAGAAGAACCTGCACTTCCTGTGTGAATGGGGCGGAGGAAACCCTGCATTCTCAACAGATAACTCTGGCTAGATGGTTGACTTCTCATGTAACGAGTTGTTTCAAGAGTTGACCCCTCAATATCAGCAGGTATAGTGGAAAGTGCACTAAGGTCAAGATTTGGAAATACAGAAGACCTGCATCTAGGGCATTTCACATTCAGCTTAAGCCATTCATCGATGCATCCCAGATGGAAATTATGAGCACAAGGAAGCCCTCGAACCTGATTTAATTTCAGCCAAACATAATAAAGAGACATTAACTTAAAAAATATTTGATACAAACTGCAATTTTGAACGTTTACTTATGAACAGATTAGTTTGGGTTATGCTTTATTTCTAATAGGATAAATGTGTATAATAAAAAGTAGCTACTAATTCGTGAATTTTATTCTAAAAAGTAGATCGTTATTGTAATGATATATACATATTTTTCGTAATCACATTTAGCACACATTTAGAATCATTACTCAAACTGCCTATTTTAGTATTTTGACACCTTTAATTATGAAGATTTTTTGAGTGGGAACTGGGAAGAAGGGAATGTACCTCGTTCCCTACATGAAATTCTTCCAAACAGATTGGACACTCGCTGCAATCAGTAGGAACAGCTATCAGCATGAACTTTGGAAGTTCTTGGATGAGTGCCTCCACTGCTTCTCTCTAAGTTCCAAAATTCTAAAGTTTTCAGATTCAGGTTTTGATAGAATAAAAAAGGATTAAATTAACCAAAGGATGTAATTACCTCAGCTTCAGTCATGTAAAGTCCTGGATGATATGAACCTGCATCTTGGCCCATACCTCTCATCTCTTGGCCAGCAGCATTTTCAAACGCCCAATCTGGTACACGGATCATGTCAATCAAAACCTGGAAAGCATATGGTAATTTTTATGATTATTTTTGTATTAGGGAAAATTTTCTTTTCTATATATATATATAGGGGGGGGGGGGGGTTCATCTGAGAACCAATCTTATTGTGAGTACCGTGAGAACCAATCTTACCAGTTC
>JAUEJL010088946.1:0-14449 GCA_032274825.1 Drosophyllum lusitanicum
TTATTATTATATATATATATTATTATTACATATATATATTATTATTACTATATATATTTACTATATATATTATTACGTATATATATATATATATATTATTATTACATATACATATTATTATTACTATATATATTATTATTACTGTATATATATTATTATATATATATTATTATTAAATATGTGATTTTGTTTAATATATAAATGTGTAATTATATAAATTTAAAAAGTGGAAAAAAGTTTGGGTTAAAGAAGGAAAGACTATACTTGGGTTTGAGGTTGATTTGGGTTGGGAAGAGAAAAGTAAAAAAAACTGATGTAACGCTGATATGATATTGGGGTTGGAAAGGATGTTGGGGTTGCTGTACGGATGGACTTATTATTATTATTATATTATTTTTTCACCTATGTGAACAGCCTAAAAGAAAAAAGCACAATAATCGCACAACGTCACTTGTACAGTGAGTAATATTATTCAATTAAATAAATATTTCAAGAAAACGCCCATTTATTAGTGCCACTGTTCTTGTTCTAAGGAACGAAGACGATTACACAGCGAGGGAAAGAAGGAAAATGGCAAACCCCCCAAAGCCATGGAAGGCTGAATATGCAAAATCGGGAAGATCTTCATGTAAAACATGCAAGACCCCTATCGATAAAGAAGACCTCCGTCTTGGCAAGATGATTGAAGCCACCAAATTCGACGGTTTCATGCCTGTAAATCACTTAAAAACTTAAGTTTCTTGCTTTACACTTTGTTATCCTTTCTGTTTATCGGTCTTCTCATTTAGGTTTCTTGATTTCTATTGTTTCAAATAGTGTAATGGTAAATGGTTTTGTTTCAGTATCGTTAATATAGCCTTGTTTTTGGTTCTGCTATTTTAGGGTTTTCTTCTATTCGAAATACAGCATTATCCTACTTCGATTGATTTGAATTTTGTTGTAACGTTAACACGCACATTGTTCCATGAGTTGCATTTGCTGTAAAGTTATACTAATTAGCAATTTATGTCGATTTGAGTTACAATTTTGACATCTAAAGTCAACGTACGACTCCCTGAGTGGAGGAAGCACGGATATGTGTAGGTAAATTGTTATTAGTGGGTGTTTGAACATGTGTTTTCAAAGTGATAACTGTGACATTCAAAATCAAAATCTGACAAAAAAAGTAAGTATAATATTCCTGCATTATTATTTAATAAAATGGTTATTTTTGTGCATTATTACCAAATAAATGGAGTTTATGCATTTCTGAAAGTTTAACGGATCGTTAATACCTACATGCTATGTACAATAGTTAGAAATGCTGTTCACTCTTTTAGTTTTGCAGGGTTAATTAAGTTTATATTATCTCTTTGTTGGTATTCTTCTTAAAACAGTCACTTTGTTTGTTTTGGAAGATGAGTTTATATATTCATTTATCTTAATGAGTTGTGAAAATAATACTTAATTATGTGTGTTTTTTGGACAGGTATGGCATCATGCTCGCTGCATACTGAAGAAGGCGAAACAAATAACATCGTACGTGTTTCTTCCTAGTTTTGTTTCTTAAAAGGTAGCTTTACTAAGAACCGGATTTTATAATTTTTTTTGTAGTTGTGATGATGTTGACGGCATTGAAACACTTCGTTGGGAAGATCAACAGAAGATAAGAGAGTATGTTGAAAGTGGTGGCATTGGATCCTCAAGTGCACGTTCTGCTCATGCTCCTGCTGCTAATAAATGCACAATTGAAGTTTCGAAAACCGCTCGCGCTACATGTAAGATCTGCAGTGAAAAGATTGCAACAGGAGAGGTGGGTAATTTTTCTCTTAGAGGTGGCAAAATGAGGTTGTATGCATTGAACATGCTCTTTGGCCGGTTTCAAACCATTTGATCAATTTGACCTTATTCTCTTACAAACTATTTTATTTATTAAATCCATTTGACCCTTTAAAGTATATAACTTTAACCGTTTGACCCTTTAAACTAATTTATTTATTAGTAAGTGGGTTGAAATTGCCACCTGTAGTTTCTTTGTTCCTTTTTCACTCGCATTGGTAACTATTGATAACCTAATTTCTCATGGTCTTTGGTGATAAATGCTTTTGCTTTTATAATGGATAGGTTCGTATATCTAGTAAGCCGGAGGGTAAAGGTGCTAGAGGCTTGGCATGGCATCATGCTAAATGTTTCATGGACTCTTCTCCGACCATGCTACTTGAAAATTTAGATGGATGGCAAGGCCTATCAGATTCTGATAAGTCAACCATCACTTCAATGTTCAATAAGGTTTCAACCGCCAAAAAAGGTAGGAAATTTGGGAAAATTGCAATAAATAGCACATTGCTTTAGCTTCATTTCTAATATGGTCAGTCGACCTTAAAAGTCGTCACTAAAACCATCTTACTTTTCAAAAGGGATTAATTTGGGTAAATATGACAAAAATAAAAAAAGTTCGTACAACGGGCTTTGAAGTCCATTGACGTAATTAGAAATAAGGTGAAGTGTTAATATTTTGCCCATCAGATTCTCGTAAACTTGTGTGGTTTTATTATGATCTTCTATGCTTGTTATTTCAGCCAAAGATGAAGTAAAGGAGGAGAGAGAGACGGTAAAAGGAAGCTCTAAACGTAAAGGAACCGTTAACAGTGACCAAAAGTCAAAGATTCCTAAGACTGAAGATGATCCTTTGATGGCAAAAACATTAAAAAGCAACAACATTTCAGGGGACCGTGAATTGGAACCCTCTAAGTTGCAGAGCCTACTAGAGGCCCAAACAAAAGAATTATGGGCTCTTAAAGATGATCTTAAAAAAAACGTATCAACAGCTGAGTTGAGGGAAATGCTGGAAGCTAATAATCAATCTTCATCAGGATCAGAAATAGACCTGCGTGATCGCTGGTAAAGTCTTTTTGTTTGAACTCTTTATTACTTTAAACAATAAAACTCTCAGTTTTTACTGTTTAATGGCTATAAAATTGACTTAAACCCCATAATATATTTGTTAATGATTAAAACACACATATTATCCTGCATGACGTGGGTCATTGACAATGTGGGATCTAGGATTTTTTAAGCAGGGTATAAACTACCATAAAATATTTCTCTAGGGGATAAAATAGAGTAACAATTTTATCTCTTATATGAGTTACTCCCTTGGTCCCATTATTATCTTCCACTGACAAAAAACACATCAATTAATGCAATGTTTAATTGGTAAGAAGTCCTTTTTAATCTTACATTTAATACATAATTGACTAATTAAGGGTAAGTCAGGAAAACTGACAATTATTTACAATCTCAATTTAGAAGTGGACAATTATTTTGGGACATACAAACTAGTATAATGGACAATAAATTTGTGACGAGGGAGTACAATACAAATCCTGTAAGGTACATATGTGAATACCTAGTAGACCATATAGGTTTGTCCTTTACTTCGTTCAGTAACATGTCATGAAGATGGTTTTTGTGTGTGTTTTTCCATTTTTAATTTTTTTTGTCAGTGCTGATGGGATGCTTTTTGGAGCACTGAAAAGTTGCGGTCTTTGTTCTGGGCATCTTGACTATTCCGGAGGTACCTACAAATGCAGAGGGTTCCTAACCGAATGGAGCAAGTGTGCATACTCCACTTCTGAGCCTGATCGTGTGAAAGGAAAGTGGAAAATTCCAAAAGAAACAGAAAACCAATATCTGAAGAAGGTATTTCGCTAAATTCGTTATAGAGGCGGTAGGATGGATGGACTGGGTAATGGGTCAAAACGGGTCACTTTTTAGTATGGGCCAGGGGCCGAGTCAGGTTGTGTGACCCTCAAACATGTTTGTCCAGTTAATTTTTTTTTAAATAAACATTAGAGTTTTAACTTTTAGTCATAAAAACATTCATGTTCCAATAACATCGAAATTGTTGAATGAAACAATCTAGGAGGTTGTAATGGGTCGCAATTCCCACCTCGACATCATAATATTTGAGGCACAAAATCTAACTTTGCTGTTGATCCTCAGTGGTTCAAGACACAAAACACGGAGAAACCCAATCGCATAATGCATCCATCTGCACCCAGTACTCCTGGGAAACCAGCTGGTAACGGAATGGCTCAGTCATCTTACACTGAGAAATTGGGAGATCTGAAAGTTTCGATGATTGGTTTTTCATCTAAAACTATGGTACTGTTTCCAGTATATTTTCCTTTTTAAGGTTTTCTTAAAGCATACAGCTTACTTATAGTTGCAATCTTGCAGGATGAGTGGAAGACCAAAATTGAGAGCGTGGGTGGACAATTTCATGCGAAAATCAAGAAAGGTATTTGTTCTCTAGTCTGTACTTGAAGATGTGGAATTATAATCTAGCTGCTGTGGCTTTTGCCCTCTTTACTTATGAGTGAGTTGATCTGGGTTTTGTTTTATCTCAAATGGGTCAAACAAAAAAAAAGTTAGCTAAAAGGGCAGTGGTCGAAAGTTGCCCCAAGTTTTTCTTTAACGCATAGAATCTCATAAATGTGGAACTCAGTATCTAGATTATTGTTGAAACAATATTGTTTTTGTAGTCATAATTAACACATTACTTAATTTGTAAACATATTAAAAAATGGACAAAAAAGTGTCAGGTCAGTCCGAACTGGCCAGTTTTGACCTCTATGATAATCGACCCTTTTGAACACAAACCCGTATTGATCTCTAACCCAACTTGTCCATCTTGTTACCTCTAGAATCTCGAAAGATATCCTTATGCTCGTTTCTGATGTTGCATGGCTAATATCTTTTAATATGGCAGACACAAACTGCTTAGTTGTAAGCGGAGGGCCGGATAATCTGAATGCTGAGATGAAGAAGGCAAGGTATTAGTTGTTTTAGGGGGGGTACTTTTAATGCGTGTTAATCTGATTATTGTGAATTCAATTGCAATAATTAGTTAAGAGTGTTCGGGTAAACTGGTTATGATTCAAAATTTCAAGTTGGGAACAAGGCAAATGCTTTGAACGGGTTAAACATTCATGCAAACTTCCAGAACTGTGCCAATTTAGAAATTTAGATTATTATTGTGATAATATTGATTTTGTAATCATAATTAACTCATATTTTACATATGAAAATTTTAAGAAATGAACAAAACCCTACCTCACCTGGCTCATTTCTACCAGTACTGAAAAAACTGAAAGCCCTTTTGACCCGTAAGCCAACCTGCCGATCTTGCCATCTCTAAGTTAAGTAAGTGGAACACAATCATTTCGCATCATACAACATTTACACATGAAAGTTTGCAAACGTTAAAGGTACAAACGACTAACAAATAATGTCTAGAATTTGATTATCACTTGTAGTTGTTGAATTTGTGTTGGTTTGAGGCTGACAGGAAGATGAAAATTCCTATTGTGAGGGAGGATTATCTGGTTGACTGCTTTGACAGACAGAAAAAACTTCGTTTTGATTTGTATAAGATCGAAACAAGTGAAGAAAAAACCATGGTCACTGTTAAAGTCAAAGGGCAGAGTGCTGTGCATGAAGCATCTGGCTTGCAAGATACAGGCCATATCTTAGAGCAGGGCAAAAGTATATATAATACCACTTTGAGCTTATCTGATCTATCCACTGGTGTCAACAGGTGATTCTTGCTAATATTTTCTAAATATTGTTTTATTAATAACAATTTGTTTCTTGGAAAAAAATCAATAGTACATGTCTCTTATTTATAAGTTTATGCTTAAACTCATGTACTTATACGTGTTACATGCTTTCTGCATGAAGTTATTATATCCTTCAGATTATTGAAGATGATAAAGGGTCAGATTGTCACGTGTTCCGAAAATGGGGTCGAGTTGGTAATGAAAAAAGAGGAGGAAATAAGTTGGAAGAGATGTCTAAGGCAGATGCAATTCAAGAATTCAAACGCTTGTTTCTTGAAAAGACTGGGAATTCATGGGAGGCTTGGGAACAAAAGCAACTTCAAAAGCAACCCGGAAAGTTCTATCCTTTGGAAATTGTATTGTTCATCTTCTCTATTTACTTTCTTATGCAAATGGGTGGCCAGCTGGGTAACGGGTCAATATGGTTTTGGGTCAACACAAGTAATTTCTTATATGGGTCATGTCTGTTGACCAAGATCTCCTTTTTGTCAATCTTTCTTGAGTTTATAAATAGTTAATGTATTAAATTTTATAATATTCTAGTTTGTGAGTATAAAGTTAATTAGGAGGTTATTCGCATTTTTACACACTTTGGTCGACTTTTGACCCGTTTGAACTATTTTGTTTTCCAAGTCTTTAAATTGTTATCTGTTGGAGATAATATAACTCAAATCTATTAATTTTAGAGGTAAATGTGCCAATTTGGCACATGGCTCACCTATACTTTCCTGAGTCAAATTTCATTAGCTTCTCCTAATGCTCGAATGCTTGATCTTGCAGGATTATGGTGTGAACAAAGATTCACATCAGAAGAACAAAATTAAAGATGCCAAAAGTGAACTTGCTCCCCCATTAGCAGATTTGATGACGATGTTGTTTAATGTGGAAACATACCGGTTAATACAATTTATATCTTTTTTTTATTTCAGTTTTTGTGTGAAGGAGGAAGTTTATTTATAAGTTTACACTTTGCAGAGCTGCAATGATGGAATTTGAGATTAATATGGCAGAGATGCCCCTTGGGAAGCTTAGTAAAAGTAATATTCAGAAAGGTACGGAAATTTCTAATGAATTTATCATCATATCATCAACATTTTTCTTGTTATTATATAAGTTTTGTTTTCTTGTTCCTTTTTCCAGGTTTTGAAGTATTGACTGAGCTTCAGAATCTATTAAGCATGGAAACTGATAACCCTGCAGTCAAAGAAAGCATGATTGTTGATGCCAGTAACCGGTTTTTTACAGTCATTCCTTCTGTTTATCCACATGTAATCAAGGATGAGGACGACTTTAAATCAAAGGTAACAATAGTGATTTTTTGAGTTGTATGCTATTAATGTTTTTATGTTACTTATTATTATTATCAATATGTCTTTTTAAATATAAACAGATACAATAAACATCACAATCAATTAAATCAGCTGTAAATGTGGTTTGCCTTGTCCGGATAAAACAGGTTCAGTCAAAATGGTTATTTTACTTGATACAAGTTTAAGTTACCTGCTAACACCTTTTCAAACTTAATAAATACTTAAACACGATTATGAAAACCACACTAGTAAAATAATATTCTAGTTTTCTTGAAATAAGCGATTTAAGAGGTTGTAAGTATTTAAATACACTCTCGTTGATTTTCGACCCATATGATGAATTTCATTTTTAGCAAACTTTTTAAAATTCAACCCATTTTTAGACCTTTAGTTAAATGGGTAAAAAGTGTCACCTTTAGTTAAATTCAACCCATTTTTAGACATTTTTAGCAAACTTTTTAAAATTCAACCCATTCACGGGCATTAGAAGAAAACAAGACAAGAAAAGGTTAAATTAAAATGATAATTTCGTAATAACTCTCTCTATTTTGTAGGTTAAGATGTTGGAAGCACTTCAGGATATTGAAATAGCTTCAAGGCTAGTAGGGTTTGATGTTGACAACGATGATTCACTTGATGATAAATATAAAAAACTTCAATGTGAAATGGTCCCTCTTCCCCATGATAGTGAAGATTATCGGTTAGTTGACAAGTATCTCCAAACTACACATGCCCCTACACATACGGTGTGTCTACGTACCCCTTTATTATCTCATATATGGTTTAAAAACATTTTAAGGGCTTTTGGGTGTTTTTGCAATTTTATACTGAAAGCTGTCCTTGTTTGTAGGATTGGTCTCTTGAACTTGAAGAAGTTTTCACAGTTGAAAGACGAGGGGAGTTTGATAAATTTTCTCCATATAAAAATAAACTCAAGAACAAGATGCTCCTTTGGCATGGTAGGTTTGAAGTTTGAACTAAGTTACACTTTTTTCTATATTAAATATGAGTAGAGAAACTATTGTTAGAATAATGATCTGATTTTTATAATAAAGTAATTTAGGAGGTTGTAAACACGTGAATATACTTTGTGGACAATTGGACATTTTTGTAACCATTTGACCTGTTAAGTTTCTAGTTACAGTTATTAATTTTCTCTGTTTGAATCAGTTACAATAGAATATAATCCAAGTTGATATGTTTTCATTACCTCTCCACTTGTATTTGGCTGGTAAAACTCTTTAAAATCATCCGGATATGTTATTCTTGATAGGTTCACGGTTGACAAACTTTGTCGGTATTTTAAGCCAAGGTTTGCGAATAGCTCCTCCTGAAGCTCCGGCAACCGGCTATATGGTTCTCTCTCTCTCTCCTCTCTCTCTCTCTCTCTCTCTCTCTCTCTCTCTCTCTCTCTCTCGTTCCACACACACACGTGCATCTGTAATAATCTCTTTTGATATGTAGTTTGGCAAAGGGGTTTATTTTGCTGATTTGGTCAGCAAAAGTGCTCAATACTGCTTTACTGACAAGAAAAACCCGGTGGGTTTAATGCTACTAAGTGAAGTTGCTTTAGGGGAGATGTATGAGCTAAAGAAGGCAAAGGTCAGTTTTAGTTACAACATATAATATTTTATTTTTGAAGACAAACTTCTTCCTCATGTTCTGTTATGTGTTTTTATTCATGGGTGTGATACATATTCTTTATTTTGTTATGTGTTCTTTTAGTATATTGAAAAACTTCCAAAAGGGAAGGACTCGACTAAAGGGCTTGGCAAGAAGATCCCTAACAAGTCTGAACATGTTAAATGGAGGGATGATGTCGTAGTGCCTTGTGGAAAGCCGGTACCTTCAAGTGTCAACGCGTCTGAATTAATGTATAATGAATACATTGTCTACAACACTGATCAAGTAAGTTTCAATATTCTTTTACATCATATAACAGGTTTTCTTATTGTTGAAAATGTTTCACAAAACAAATAACTGTTACTTTTAGTGGGTCTCGTTTATATAATCTCGTTTGGACACCGTTTCTTGATTGGCAAGAAATGAAGACGAGACATTAAATGTTGAGAAGAGGAAAATCATATTAATGAATTACATCTTGATTTTTTTAGTGTCCTGCGCATTTTAAGGGGTTTTTGGATGGGTGTTTTAAAACTGATTTCAACCCCTTGAGTAATTTAATAGTTATCATCAAAATCATTTTATCCGAATATTAAAAAATATTAGATAATCAATTTTGTACTACACATTCAAGCACCTGCTAAGGTGGGGTTCTTGAAACCCTGTAGACAAATTAGGTTCCATTAGCAGTTCTAACTTATGACTTATTTCCAAATGTGTCCACAGGTTAAGCTGCAGTTCTTGCTGAAGGTGAGGTTTCATCACAAGAGGTAAGACAGAAAAGCACAAACAGCTACAATGTACAAAAATGGTAACTTTCTTTTTGTGAAGTTTAGCACCTGGACAGCTAATTGCTTGATGATCTCTTTTTGGGGTTTGTCTGGAGATCTCAAGCAAAGATTTTGGTAATGTAACTGCATACCCTTTTAGCTGCCCCTTCTTTTGTTTCAATTCATGGAGCGGATTGAAATGGTTTTAGATCAAACATAGGACAAAATCATAGGTTGGCAGGCTGGGTATGTTGGGTCATGGGCTTGGGTTGAAGTAGGCCACCTTTTCAAGTATGTGTTGAAATGGCCAGTTTGGGTTGATGCGGGCTCAATATTTTTGTCAGTTTTGACAAGTTAATTATGATTACAAAAACAATATTATCTAGTCGTTTTTCGATACCGACCAATTCGTAACCGCCAGTTTTAAAAGCCCTTGTTCTTTGTTCGTGATGACGAACACTGGAGACATGAACCCATTATTTCTTCGTGGTTTTCTGGTGCAAAGATAATATATTTTCCAGTTTTAGCACGATTATGTAGGCTCTTTTTTGACTGCCGCCAAACTCGATCTTTAACTAACCGATTTTGACAAAAGGGCGAAAACCGACTAATGTCGTATATTTATAAGATATTTTGTCGAAAATAACACAAACAACATCAAATGTTGCGGTGTATAAAATAATTTTAGTGATGCACACAACAATAGTATATAAACAATGTTTGTGGTGAATACAATAATAATAAAGTTAGTTGGATGGTGATGTAGATGTCTTTTATTTTATTTTATTTATTGTTGTTGAATGAAGCATTGTGAGAGTGACAAGTCCATGTTCCATTTGATCTCCAAGCTTTCCAAAATGGATGTCATTGTTAGTGTTATTTAAGACCAAAAAAAAAAAAGAGAATTATTTTAGACCTACAAAATAAAGCAAACATATGATACTTTATAGGTTTGATTATCATTAATTAATGGTTTATAACCCAGCGATACGAGGTGTATAAGGTTATCATAATGATTATGAATTCAAGTCTCAAGATACAAGGTTTAATTTTAGGAGTAGATTTATAACGATAACAATTGAGATTTTGAATAATTATATATATATTTTCTTGCATAGAAGTTGCAAAGTTTTCAAAGTCAAAAGAACTTTGACCAAATTTCTTTCTTCCTAATCCCCTGATACAGGGAAAATTGCAACCAAAAGGTTCAGGGTTCCACCAAATCTAAAGATGGGTCAAAATTGTAATCTAGTGTTAATTAACGTAACAACGACCCGCTAATGAAACAACGACATTTAAAGCTGTAAGCTTACTGACACGTGTCGGTGGCAATACGACAAGGAGCAGCGGCTCCCAGGTGCGGCGAAGTTCGGCGGAAAAATGTTTCTTTAAATACCCTTTCGAATTAGTAAAATCCCAAATGGACCCCATTCTCTTTCTCTTACTTATCGCTCATCAAAGTTGACTTTATAAGATCGATAAAAATAAACAAAGCTATGATTGTACTTATATATCTTATTTATTATTATGTTTATTTTAATTAACAGCAAAAAATATGTATTATTATAAGCATTAGTTATTTAGAAATATAACAATTAGTGTTAAAAGTGTTTGATAAATGTAATTTTAACTTTATAACTTCCTAAGACCGAAATAATTATACTTCGTCAAGTACCTTAGAGTGTCCGGAGTAAGGTACATAATGTGCTTCTTGGCAATCTCTGTTATTTGCTTGTGATACTCGAGCTCGTTACTACAATTGCAAAAACCGATCGGGTAAATGGGGAGGGGGGGTACCAGTGTTGCGTTGAAGCCAATCAAACTGAATGCCAACCTAATGACTTCGGCTTTGGTCGTACGTATAGTCTTACTAGTTTGATATATTATCATACTTACTACTATACAATCACTTCCAGAATACATAAAATCGATGTAACGACATAAATATAAGGGCAAATTAGTTCTCGTATAAAATTTAAAAAGTAAGAATTCTTGTCTTACCAATTTTAAAAAAAAAAAGTTATTGCTACTTTTCTTTAAACTACTAAAGAGTAAGCACAAATTAATTAAGGATGCAATTTGTTTTTAAATTTGATTAAGTACGTGGTTATGTTTCGATTACTAAAATCACCGTAATCACTTTCAAAATACACTTGATGCCGAATGAAGTTCAATTCATATGTATAAGTTTGTAGGGTTGTAACTTAAAATCAATAAACAGTGAATATATAAACAAAAGAAAATATAGCAATGATATATTGTCATACTTTGTGTGTCTAATTATATATCCTCTTAATAATTTAAGTGTAACAAAAGAAAATATAAGCAAATAGAAGGGTGAAGAGGAAGAACACATATCCCAATATCTTTTTATTTATAAAAGTTGGAGTTAGACATAAAAAAACAATATTATATCTATTAATTTAAAGCCCATTTGGAGTTGTGATTAAGTTAAGATTCTATCTTTAATTACTTTGGCTAACAAATGAAAATACAAAACATAATTAACTAATTAAGTTGTGACTATATATATTGTAATTAATGTAATCCGACTCATGTAAGCTCAAACACTTTATACCCTCCAATGACTTAGTGAACATTAATTGTTAATGACATAAATTATGCCGTTAATGAAAAGCAGAAAAAATAAAATAAAATATGTCCATCTAAAGTGTGTCATAACACACATGCTTAGGTGTGTTAAATACATATATTGGTGTAATTTTACCATGCATTAAAATCAATTTTCAATATATATAAAAGAGAAAATTGTGTTGATACATACATACATACATACCTTTAGATCACAAATTATAGAAAGCCCCCATTAAAAAAGAAAAGAAAAGCTAACACAAACTCTATATTTAGGATGTCAATAGTACTCATGGAGTTATAACAGCCTGAACCCATTAAAGAATGGATCCTAAAAATTGCATGTCATAAGTTGTTAAGTGTCACTTTGCAACCCTACAAACACACCTTCCTGGCTTCCTTTGTCTCCCTTTCTCCTTCCTTAAAACCCCTCAACACTCCCTCATTTTTCACCATTTCCTAGTCTTCCTGTGTGCTTAGCTTATAATCTCTTATTGCCTTCTCTCTCCCTTTTAGAGCAGTTTTGATCAAGTTTCACTATGGCAAGTGCTGCTGCTACCGGCTCTCCTTGTGGTGCATGCAAGTTTCTAAGAAGAAAATGTGCTGCAGACTGCATCTTTGCACCTTATTTCTGCTCGGAGCAAGGCCCCGCCCGGTTTGCTGCCATTCATAAAGTATTTGGCGCTAGCAATGTTTCGAAGCTACTGCTTCATGTGCCTGTGGCTGACCGTTGCGAGGCCGTTGTCACTATTGCTTATGAAGCTCAAGCTAGGATCAAAGATCCTGTTTATGGCTGTGTTGCACATATTTTCGCCTTGCAACAACAGGTACGTACACAAATTAAACTTATATATATATATTATGTAAGAATCAAGATTATAATATGAACCAAAGATATAAATGATCACAAACATTTCTATAACTTATATATGGGTTGTACGTTGATGTCTAGCTATGATATGATTATTAGGTTGCATGCTTACAAGCACAAGTGATGCAAATGAAGGCTCAAATGGCGCAAGGATTCTTCGATTCAAGAAACATAGAGACAGCTCGATGGGCAGGATATCAAAATTATCCAATAAGTTTCGCGAATTTTATGAACGGAAACATGTCGCCTCAAAGCTCGCTCGATGAGCCCATTGATCACAAGAATAATGATCATCATGGATTAATGGCGGGGGTTCAAGAGAAGCAAAATAGACCATCAGATGAAGATGATGATCATTATAACTACCATGAAACAACAACATCGACTTTTCAACAGATTTATAACAACAAGAAGAGACCGTTCCCAAGTGATTTGGGTGAGCTTCAAGAACTTGCGGTTAGAATGATGAGGAACTGATCATATATATATGTACTGATCATGCATCGATCATAATGTTTATTCATCTTATATATGATCATATATCTTCAAAATATTACACGTCAGCACTTAATTAGGTCCTTAATTTGCCATATATATATATATGTACGTATATATATAGAGTTAATTAAGTGATGTGCTACAATAATTAGCCATCAAAAGTGCCAACAAATCTTGTTTTGTGTTATAATTAAAGCCTAAGTTCCGCAACTTCACCCCTCATCTTACAAAGATACTATTAAGAACAATTTTTAATTATTACAAGAACCGTGAAATATAGTTAAATTCATATATCTATAAATCCATTACGTTCGTAATTATACAACTTAATTAGAGAATTTCATGAGTTTTAGAATATTTGGATCGAATAATGATTAGAAATTCATAAAAACTTAAAAATGCATCATATGCAATGCATATTGAATGCATTTTTATATATATACGATTTTCTTTACATTTTTCAACTCAAATATTTCGAAAACTCATGAAATACTCTAATATGTTATATAACCATGAATATAATGAATTTATCTATATTACATAGTTCTCGCAACGACTATAAAGACCAAAGAGCTATAAAAGCTTAAATTATGCAACTTGTTATCCTTTTTTAATTTTTGTTCTATAAAAACACCCCCCCCCCCCCCTTCTCTCTCTCACTCTCACTCTTTCTCACTTCCTCTCTATACATATTATATCTCACCGAGGCTAGATGACATAGAGTTTGAAGATTTGATAATGAAAACAATAAAAGCAATTAAGGACACATAACGGCCCTTTGACAATTTAGAAGGGATGAAGCCTCGTTTTTTGGGACATTTTGAAAATTTATCATCTACTAGGCTAGCTAGATCGATCGATCGTACGTCATGAGGAATAAAATATTGTACACGGTTTTTTGTATTTATCTAAAGATAATCGAAGTTTGAACCCTCTGGTGTCTTCCTCAGGATTTTTTACAACTACTTCCCTATTCATATATACTATAGCTATATACTAGTTTAAATATCCTTGTAAATACACGGGTAATTATAAAATTTTTATTTTATATTTGTTTATTTAAATATATAATTGTTTTGTACCGAAGAAAGAAAAACTCAATATAAGACTTTCTCGAAAACTAAAAGAGTTTTATATTAAAGTTAGTTGACATATAAAAGTAATTGATGATAACTTTAAAAA
>JAUEJL010088957.1:0-14445 GCA_032274825.1 Drosophyllum lusitanicum
AAAGAGCTAGAGCCTATGGGGTTGGATACTGATGTCATTGCAAGCGCTGTTATTTTTTTGGCAGAAAATCCAAAAAAGGCCTTAGTTCTCATTTTCTTTTGCGAATAAAGATGCTAACAAAGATGATGGGTGAAAGTGGTTGAACAAGTTTATTGCTAATATCTTAAGTATATAGACTTTTATTTGCAATGGAATTGCGTTTTTTAGTTGTTTTAGACAATTTTAATTTTTTTGGTTGGATTGTAGTTAATTATGAACTTTTTTATTGACTTATTTAAAATATTTATTTCTTTTTATTTTAGATGTTTATCCTTTCGTTTAATATATAAGTGCTATTATTTGTTTATAAAGTAGGGGTAAAATTGTAAATGTGCTAACTTTCTTTTCTTTTCTCTCCGATTCAGGAACACAAATTTTAATGTATTTTCTTTTACCCCTCTTCTTTTCTTTTTTGTTCAGGAACACACTTTTTTAAAATAATTTCTTTTCCTTTCTTTTCTTTACTACCCCCTTCTTTTCTTTTCTTTCCATTAAATTTTCTGGAACACATTGTTATTGCAAAGGTTCAAGTATCATTTTAGGTGTGTGTATATTGTACAAAGTAGTAAGAGTTGTGCATGAGAGAGCTAGAGGCCTTTATATAAGTTGTTTAGAAGTTGGAAGGACACCAGGGCTGGCCACACCCCATTGGACCAACACAAAGGTCCAATAAAATCAAAGTGTCACTTTGACTTCTGCCTTCACGGGCTCTCACGGGCCGTGAAGCACTCGTGAAGGCCGCGCCCCCACGACTACCTGTCCGGATTGTGAAGCCTCGTGGAGGGTTTCTCTTCACGACCCCTTCACGAAGGCCCGTGAAGCTCGCAAGAAACCCTAATTTTATATTCTCTCATGTTTGGGTTGTGCTGTCAGAATCTACTCTTGGCGTGTGACCCAATAGGCCCGTACCTCATCAGCAGCGATGTTAGTGCATGTGTATCAGTGGACATATTCCAACATGTAGTTCATTGTTTCTACAATTAGTAATAAAATTAAGAATGCAGTCTTTAGTCATGTACTGATAAAGGATCAAATACGAACGGAATTCAATTGCGAACGCTACGAAGGGCAAACTACGAAATTTTAGACGGGGGAATTGTGAATTTGGTCAACAAATGTAGGCGAATACAGTAAGCAAACAAGCAAGAACCTTATATTAATTAGAAGTTTGTTTGATTTGTGAGCAGATGACAAAAACAAAAAACAAAAAACAAAAAACAAATAAATTATATATGAAACAACTTTTAATCATTGAGATGCAGTGATTTTTTTTAAAATAAGAATCATTGAGTACTTCAACTAAGATGCAATAGTTTTAATAGAACTATGTTTTTTAGACGAGATATAATGATCTTAAGCTAATATCACAATTTCATCACTACATCGAAGGCTTCTCGGCACCGTCGAATCACTAAGGCCGACTTTCGTCCCTGCTCGACGGGTGGGTAGGTAATCAAAAAAGAAAGAAGAGGAGTTATTCGATGTAGTTATTTTATAGACGAGATGCACAAATTATTATATAAAAAAACTCATGCACATGAATTTGAAGAAATATGCTATGATTTTAAGCCAGATACGGTGATTTTCTAGAAGAGACGCACGATATTAATCTTGTCTCCATCCTCGGACTCTTTCTCTATCTTCACCCACAAGACCCTACATCTTCATATTTGTCTACCATCTCCTTAAATCTCCATTGTCAATCACCTTCATTTTGTTATTTCACAAAAATGGGGCATCAAAATTGAGATGCAGCATTTATCTGGATGCACTATTTTTTGCTGCATCTAATTTTTTTCTTCTATAAAACATATTGATTTAAATAAAAATGACATATTGAAAGGCAAGTCATATTTTACAATTGTCAAATGATGATCCTTCAAGTATTATATAGTAAATTTATACTAGATACAGTGTTTCCATCGTTACGCATTTTAAGACTTTCTATTGGATCCTTACCCGTCATATATGGGCAAGTGTATAAAAGTTTCTTGGTATAAGAAAACTTATCCTTCTACCCACTGAATGAACGACAAGTTTCTTCAAAGCTCTTCATTGATTTTAACACTTGTTTCGATCTAGTAAGGAAGAAAATAAGGAGAAACGGTGAGCAAACCCACTTCAAACACTTGACAGAATATCTAAATCTAAAACCCTGATTGCTGAATGTAGTTCAAACTCATGTCACCTTATCTCATTTACTCATACCACATAATGTTTAAAAAAAACATCAAATTTCACATCATCTGCAAAATACAACATAATCTCAACTGCAGGTCTTTCTGACCGCTGCAAACTGCCACAATCAGTCCTAGTTATCGAATTTAGGAATCAACATGTGTCAGAACTAAAGGCTTCCAAATGTTTAAGAAAAAGGCAGTTGCCAGACTTATTCTAATCAAGATGGATTTATCGTTGTGGTTATAGCCTAAATTCTATGTGATAGGAAATGGATAGTTTGTTTCTAGAGGGGGGTAAAACTATAACATGCTTTAGAAATAATAAATAAATAGGGGTAAGGGATTCGTGGAGGGTAGGCAGAAAAATATGTTTACGTTTTAGGCTTGTTGCTTGGCTCGTAGCTTTGGCTATCGAGAGAGGGCTGTGCCCTGGACCAAATCTTCCGATTGTGGAGTGATTGGGGTTTACCTTCTTTGTTCAATTTCAGTGTTCAACCCTATTTCGATCTATATTAGTATTTTCGATTTCTCATTCTCTATCACTATGACAATCAGCCAATGTATGATAGATACACAATCAATTTTCATAACTTGAATTTGAGATTCTCTAGTTTCTTTACGCCAGCCTGTTCTTCTCAAAACCGTAGGTGAGCATGAAATCAACAAAATTGAATAGCCCGAGTACAGAGTGTTCCATAAATGTGCCATTTACTTATATATGTGTTACCATTACAAAAACTTACAACTTTTATGCCACTAATTATAGTTTTTCTTTTATTTTCAAAAAGTTTTGCGGTATTGCACGTACCCTTGAAGATCTGCTACTGGTTATGAATGGTAGGATTGTAGAAATGCTTTAAGGTTTTGAATTCAACATCAATGGTCGGTGGCGTGCAAGATAAGGAACATCCACCACCATCCCAGAAATATTGTCTCCAATCATAACTGTGTCCCCTGGGTTTGAAACAGCTTTCTTCTTGATATACCCTAAACCAAAATGTTCGTTTCCCCCTTTTCCAGCTGTGTAACTAGTCAACTTTCCTACCTGCAAAATTCTCACCATTTTTTTAGTTTTTTCCTGATACCAAAACTCATTCTTATGTACTTCTGTGTTCTGTCTTCAGTCAGCAAGTATTTTAATTACTAACTTACAATAAGTATGAGTTATCATTATAATGCATGAATAAGCACACATTTTAAAAATTATACTTTTTTGTTTTGCAAAAACATCTAATATGCATTTACTTTATGTTTTTTTTTCCATTTCATAAAATATTTAACTTGTAATTTAACTGTAAATAGTGGGTAAAAGTTATAAATTTCAAAATGTGAGGCCCCTAACCCATATTCACCCATTGTCATTCCTAGCTTGACCGACCATAGGGTAGGCAGGGATGAAATGGGCTTTTTTTAAAAGGGGATTTTCCCCGTGAAGGTTCCCCCGGGGTGTCGAGCCTTTGGCACTGATGTACGTGGTCTAATAGGCGTTACCCGTGGCCATTTCCTAAACAACTCCCTGGACAACCCTTGATTTAAGCCCTTGAGATTCGAACCCATGACCTCCCCTATGGGGGGCAAGGGGGGCTATCCACTTGACCACCAAGGTGATGGTTGAAAAAAGGGTTTGTGTTGGAATCTTGCACGTCAAAAGTTGGAGGTGGCTATAAGCCTATAAAGGCAGGTTGAATGGGTTCATGGGTTGGGCCAGTCGGTCAAAACTGATGGTCCGACCCACACTTTTTTTGTCCAATTTTTTAGAGCTTTTAAATAATTAATGTGTTAATATGATTACAAGAATTATATTATTAGAAATAAAGTATACTACTTTTTTCGCGTAAAGCTGTTTAGGAGGTTCTTTGCCAGTAATATACACGACTGTCAGCCCATTTGACATGTTTCCTTTCAAATTAAATCTTTCAACAATAACCTGTTAAAATATTGTCATTTATAGGTAAATAGATCAAGATTGCCAGCTCTAGAAGTTAATACCTTCTTTCCTTCAACTGTAATTGGACTACCGGGTTCCACGGGGGATGAAAGTTGAATGCCCCACAACTTTTGCTTGATGCCATCATATGTGATTAATCTTGAAATGGTTTCTTGTCCTTTGTAACACCCTGAGGACGGTCCTTATTGATATTCTATATCTATAAAAGTTGTTCACATAAAAATACGGTAGTTAAAAGAGACACCTTTATTCAATGAAATTGCATTCCAAAGACCAGCCTCCAGAACATTAAACTCATCTGTAAGCTCACTACCAGGTATTGGCCTTCCTGTGGATTATAAGTTGAAAACAGAAGAAAACCTGAGTAAATCTGGGTTGACCGGGTCCAAGAGTTTTAACTTGTTATAAATAATTGGTATGTCAAATATGATTGCAAAATAATATGATTTTTTTAAGTAATACACACTGTGTGAACTTCGGCCCATTCTACCCATTCTACCCATTCTACCCATCCCTTTTTAACTAGTTTATTCGATTTTGACCCATTTGGCTCGTTGGAGATAAAACAATGCCTCAAATCGACCCATTCATAAATATGTTGTCAAAAGTGTCACCTCTAATCTTCATGCACAGTGTTCTCTCTATAGGTTTTATTTAGTACCATTTTGAAAGATTTTAATTGCTACATTAGTCATTACAACAAGCTATACAGTTTAAAAAATATTCAGAGATAGACTGTTAAATGTTATAACCAGTTTGCTTATCAAATTTGTATTTGATAAATATTGGGTTTGACATTGGAAAGTCAAAGCCCGTTTAGTTTTTTCAGAAAGATGAAATATTTATTCTTGAGATTGGAAATGTATTATGATGATAAATTGCTTCCAGATACAATATATTAACTTTGTACATACCTGTAGAATTCATGTTAGAAACATCCACACCAATTTTAGTTTTAGAAGCTAATATGTATAAATCTTTCAAAATCTAAAATGGACTCCTTTCATGGGACGAAAGAATTAACTTTAATCATATATACTTTTAATTTTGTAATACTAAAATAACTCGTAGGTTTCTCTATTATTCTTTAAAATCTAACTCAATGTTACTTGTGTAATTAAAAATTTTAAATACAGCTAACAAGAGGAGAGTAAAGTACGAAGTGAACCTTGGAGAATTCTATATGTTTCCCATGCATTAGAACCCATAGGGGTTGCACCATGACTCAAAAGAGTTTTCCAAATCAATCCTGCAGCTGCTGGTGACATTAATAGTGAGAAACCTTCTTCAGAGATGACACTTCCCACTGCCACAGTTACTGGATTACCACCAACCTACATATAAATGAAAATACTATTTTAAACCGACAAAAAAAAAGAAAAAAAGAACAACAAAAGGAATTGCAAATGCATGAGGTGTTTTTGTAAGAGACTAGCTAGAACCCACACTGATCATGTAAAGCAAGGCTGTGCAAAAACCCACACACTGAAAACTTAAACAAGGAAACCAAACCAAATCATCTTAATTGGCAACCTAAAAAAAAAAATATTTACGCTATAAGTTACATACATTATATCTAACACCATCCAATGAAAAGGGTCCTTATAGCCAACCTACTTAAAAAGTCAATATACTGAGTAAAAAAAAGATGTAAAACAATTAAAGGCGTATTTTTCATACGAGAAACACATACATTAGTTAAGATACGCTGATGATAAAAAATAAAAAAGAGACAAGTTCACACAAAAAAGGTCATTGATTACTCTCACAAACCGCAAGAGAAATTACTTACACTGTAATGCTTATGTGAGCCATAAGGTTGTCCAATAAGATCACCAAGATTCAGATCCGCCATTACCTGTTATAATACCAAAGAAGAATATTATTATAATCATTGCAACTCAGGAAGATAACGAATGCAACTATATATCTTTAAAAGGGAAACCATACTTGATTGCTTTTTGGTCCCAAAAGTGCAAACAAGCATGTCTTTTTACTGATATCTTGAATTTCTACCTTGTCAGAAAAAAATATGTACCTACAGCCACCGCACTAAGATTTGAGATATGTTTACTTCCACCACAAAATAACACATAAAATCCATGAACTTGTGTGAATCTTAAAAATTCCTTTTTCTTGAGAGGCGGAGACTCGCACACTCTAATTTTGTTGTACTTGAACCCACAACCTCTTGGACTATTTGTTTTTCTTCAAAAGGCAAAGATATACTATCAAAATTCTCGAGACCAAACAAAAACTCTACCATTTGTTATAATTAGTTAGCAATAGCTATTTATATTTACTGTAATTCTTCTGCGATTTTCTCATCTTCATCTTCTATCTTCAACACCTGCCACCATCACCATTGCGGCAGTGCCAACAAGAAAGTAAAAGAAATAGAACTTTTTTAAAATGGAAAAAAGAAATGAAAACCCACCTACCCATTTGGCCAGATATTCAATTCAATCACCTACTTACTGGTACAAGAGAATAACAAAGAAGAGTGTCTAAGCAAGGTTTATTTTGGAGTCTAAACACACAAGGCCATTTAGGGAAGAAGATCCTCGTCTTCATTACATGGATGTATCAACACAAATAAGCAAATTTAGTCTAGTCATTACTGATAAAAAATAACAAAAACCAGTCCCAAAGCAAAAATTGTTCATCCTCTTCGCTGTCCCCCGTGCTAAAATCAAAACAAAACCATAAAGAAGTGGAAAAAACCAACAAACAATGGATCCTAAATTATCATTCTAAATGAAACCCATATAAATATTCATGAAAACAAACAAATTAATTATGTAAACCGTATATTATGTAGATCTAACTTGACAGTAATAGAAATAGAGAGAAAAGGAGCCCAAGGCTCAAAGAGGAGGAAACTGTCTCTAGATTTAATACAAGTATCTATTACTGAAAAAGTTAAGATATGAATTTTATATAAAATGCTTTTATTTATATCGTGTTATCAATTTATCATTGATAGATTTGATAACTAGATAACTTTTAATAAATAATAATAACAATATAACAAATTCAAGAATGTTTTTGTCATAAAGTAAGGACTAAGGACATTACCAATTTTCCTTTCACTTAACGGAGTCATGTCAATTACGAGCATCAAGAATGATTTTTGTATTGAAGAAGCACAGTTCATGTCATAACTTATAAACTTTAGTCAACATATACATCCATGAATTTAGGTCATATCCTAAGATGAATTTTGTAATTTTCCAGCTAAAATATGAAACAGAATCCACATAAATAAATCCAAAAGGGTACCAACATACTTCCTGAGCATTTCACTGATGCTTGCACTTGTTGATGGTGATACAACAAGTGTAACTGCTGTTTTCTGCAGATCAGAAACACTATTTAAGGCTTATGATATTTTGAAATGATAGATAAAACATACTCAGGAATAAGATTACCATGATCCATGCTTGCGCAATATCAATTGTTCGAGCGGTTGGAGTTACAAAGACAGTGTCACATCCCTACAAGATTCAGTTTCAATAAAATAATACATGGTCTTCAGCAATAATCAATATAAAAAACGACACTATACCAAAAAATCATTAAGATCAATACCTTAAAGACTTACCCCTCCTTCAGAAACTGCTTCAAAGTTTGCAGTACTTTGATTGTGAAGAAATTGAATTCGGTCTTCTCCGCTAACTTCACATCAATATTAAATAGAAAGAAAAGGGAGCAAAGTTACCAAATTAAAACAATTACATTCAAGTTGAAGTTATGGAAGGTAGCATATAACAAAGACATGTTTGTGCCAGCAGTCAAAGAGACCATTAGACATTTATACGCCAATGATAAGAAGTTAAGAACCACCATCTATCTTGGTGTTTATTAAATCTCTAATTTTGTTGTTGACCATGATTCTTTACTTTCATCATATGTATAAATAAAGAATGTTAAACTAGGATCTCATCAGCTGGCACATTAGAATTAGTTCCTATCTAACTGGAGCTGAGTTAAGCCTATATTCAATAGAAACCCCCTTACCCAAAGCATTGAGTAATATGACCATAGAATTATGTGCACAACAATTTTCACTTCTATGAATAAAAACCGGAAATTTAATGATTTATAGAATTATGTGCTCAGCAAATTATGTATCAAATTTAGAATTTCTAGTTTTATTAAGGATATGTGTGAAAGAGAAAAAGAAAAGTGTTAATTGAAAGAACGATGATAATTAAAACAATGTTGCCATCCGTCCTGGGTATCATATCAAAGAGTGACTAAGAATATTTGCAAGGACTCGACGTGTTTTCATAATAAAGATGGTTCCAATCAAATAACATATGGTCGAGCTCTTTTATAGGAAGATTTTATCTGGTTAGCAAAACGGTTCTTAGCCATAATAGCAAATATGTTTCTGTTGCAGAACATTGATACATATCAGTAGAGTGAAATGCATTGAGAGATAATTCTGAAAATATATAAAAATCAACAAAGAATCTTCCAAATCACGTTTTTGCTGTCAAAAGTTCTCTGACTTGTTCTTCCCTTTATTGTATGCCTTGCATTTTTATGGATTTATCTAGCTACAGTGTATCTCTCACAGCAAATAGTGTCTATGTGACTGCATAATATCATATTTTGCAACTAATATTCCAGAAACTCTCTTATTTGCATTGTCACATGATATTATATTATTATGTGGTCCATATAAAAGTTACAATTATAATATGAAAAGGAAGCAGGGTTATGCTTTAATTTGAAGAATCGAGAATCAGAAAGTTTACCTCTTATCCTACCATAATGGGAAAGATCCACAACCTGCAATGATGGAAAAGTGAATTAGTTTACAAAAGCAATTAGAAATGATATCTACTAAACCATTTAACATCCTTATAGTAGTTAGTTCAGAGTTTGAAGAAGAAAATTAGAAATTGCTATCAAGTTTCATGAGTTACAGCATTGCAAAATACAAAAAATACATTAGCTTCCACATTGTACAATACAAGATGTTCCATCAATTCTGATGGAACTGAAATTTTGATATATGAACCAGCAAGTGATACTGTGATACGATTTGTTAAAAGAGAAAACACACGACGTTCTCTGTTCACTATTGACTTTACTGCAGAAAGGAGCATATAAAGTCCAAATTCTTTCTTGAAATCCAGTTCCAAAACAAAGCATCTGATCACCCGACACCGGTGCAGTTTAAAATAAATATTTCCCAAATATAATGAATGAAAATTAACAAAAAACACTTTGCAAGAAGTTAAATCTTAAACATGAAAAGCATAAAGCACCTTTTAGTACCCACCACGGTGCCATTGTCAACCACATCTAGTGCCTCCTCATCATTATTGAATGTTTCAATAACCCAATCTTCTGAAACCTTTGCACCCGCAATAGCCATTTCATCCTACAAGCACCAAAAAATTTAATGGCTATGGGCTTAAAATTGAAGGAACATGATACCCACATTTAAGTAAGCGAAACAAAAATCGCTTTTTTTTACCCAACATGTACAAATCAATACATGCGTTCTTCTATATCAATTTTCAAAGGTAATTTGCCAAAGAAAAGTGTACCATTTTTAATGTAATCTTAAATAAGTCAAGTAAGAAAAAAGGTCTTTGTAGCATACTAGATAGGCCACAAGAGCTTCATTTGGGTAATAACAAGTCGTTTAATAGTTGAATGTGCTTCTTAAAGCTCTAAACGATTCCATAACACTTGAGGGTGAGTGCAGCATAAATTTGGTCAAATCACCTACACTGTATCACCAAATACTAGACAGGCCAAATTGTATAAACTAATCTACAGAAACAAAATTCCTAATGAGTATAACTACATCAAACACCTAATAAGACCAAATTGAAATATCAGATATCATTAATCAACTATTAATCGAACATTTCAACACGACAGAGAAAGTATATTATGAAATAAGTAGAAGCCGTGAAAACTGTAGGTTTACGGTGGCTGCTTACATAAAGGTCGTGGTCAATCGGAGGAGGAGAGAGATCAAAAGGTATTGCGGCGACGGGTGGGAGGTGGGAGGAATAGAAGGTTGATGAGTGCGTCTTCCGGCTACGAATACAAACCGCATTGTTGTGTGAATCATGTGACAACTGAAAGAATGATGGACGGCAGGGTTGGTTGACGCTCCGGCGACGGAGTGTGGAAGCGGTGACCGTAGAAGTCGCAGAGGAGGATAATATTACCACCATTTTTCTTTCTATTTTCCCCCTTTGGCTGGCTTCTGGTTCTCAGTCTCTCACTACTCCCACTTTAGCACGAACTGCCGTCGCGATTGACCAGAGCTTTTTTTCTTCTATTTTCCCAATTATTTAAACTTAAATATATACGGGTCGGGTATCTATCGTTACCATATTCTGATAAGCGAAACCAACCGGTTTCAAAGCGGGCGCCTTGGTTTTCTGGTTTTACGGGTTTCAGGTTACTCGGATTTCGGTTTTACCATTTTAAATCATATGAATCAATTTTTTAAGCATCATATATGTTATATCGAACTCGAAAATATATATAGGATCGAAGAACATATCAAATAATCGAATTCACATAAACAAGATCGTATACAACTCGTAATTATTAAGAACTCGATTTAACTTGGTCTCGAGCTACATAAATTCGAGATAATTAAGAACATAATCGACCTCCTTGTGTAGCCATTGAGCGATCACAATTTGTGGTACCAATATACACCTTTTTGCTGGCTACCTTGGTCTGGCTCGATATAGATGCACTCCTTAGCCTCTCTCCACATTGCTTTAAAGATCGGAGTCCTATCGATCTTATAATAATCACCCAAAACTGGTTTAATTGCGTCCCTTGCTTCCTTTGCATGATAATGTGGAATGTATGAGATCAAATGATGCAAGACATGAGTGTGTGTAACATCATGAAATACCCGATTTAAGAACCCGAAATCTCTATCGATTGTCGATAAAGCTCCTTTGATCCATTTCCATTCGGTTGAATCATAATGAGGCAACGAGAGATGGGTGTGATGCAAATAAGTGATCAAAACAAAGAACGCATGCACGCCGATCACGGGCACTATATACATGCACATCACCCAAGTAAATCCTTCTGTTGCAACAAGAAGCTTAACCGCATAAAGAACCGCAATAATACCAAGATCCGAAAGTAGAACCTGAATCCGTTCACGCTCGGTGAAGATCGGGCTCAACGGGTCAAAATGGTTGGCAAATCTCTCATACTTCTTGCCAGAAACATTAGTTAAAAGATATAAAGGAAACCCAAGTGTTAACCTAAAAACCAAAGTGAATACTCGACCAGGTGGGTTGTTAAGGATTTTCGAGTAATTCCGAACTTTGGACTTGCGTTTAGGAATGTAAACTTCATCGTTATCGAGCGAGTTTGTGTTGGCATGATGATTTCGATGGCTGTATTTCCAAGAGAAATAAGGAGTGAATAAAGCAGAATGAAGGATGAATCCTACAGTGTCATCAACCCATTGGTATTCACTGAAGGCATGGTGACCACATTCATGACCAATGACCCATAAGCCCGTGAGGATGCTAGCTTGGCAAAACCAGTAAACGGGCCACGCTAGGTAAGCTAGAGGAGAAGGGAGAAGAGGAATATAAGTGTTGGCAAGGAAGTAAAAGACGTAGGTGATAATGAGATCGTGAACAACGTAGTAAGATGAACGGATTACAGATCGTTGGAAGCAGTGGGCTGGGATCGCCTTCTTTAGATCACTTAACGAGAACGGTGGGTCTATGGGAACTCGTTCCAGGATATCTTTGGCCTCGTGACCACCGGAATCCGACATTCGGCCGCCTGCTCCCATGTTTCTGGAGGTACGCTATAAGCTGCAAATAGTTAGTAATAATACAAAGCTCGATGATCACCAGAAGAGAAGAGAGATTTGTATGTTGAAGCAGTCTTTGGGTGGTGAGTAGTGAGTCTCTTTGTAACACAATATGTTTAGTATTTATAGTACTTGGGAGCAGTCAAAGGCGCCGGCGATCCCCTAAATTCCTTTTTCAGCACGTGTCACCTAAGATATTTGTTAAACTTTTATGGTCTCGATCTTCACTTCTCAAAGAATTTCACACTAACTCACACATATATAATATTGCTAGGTTCCACTAATAACTTAAACATCGGTAAAAACCGTAAAAACTAACAAATCGAGTTAAAATACATTTATAAGTTTTATGATTATGCATCCTAATTAGAGTGTTTCGTGAGTTTTTAGAAAGTTCGGGTCAAAGAATACGAAGAAAATTGGAGATGACGTATAAGAATGCATCAAATGCGCGTCCAACTTGATGCGTTCTTTTGTTTTCATAAATATTATTTCACTCAAATTCTCTTGAAACTCACGAAACACTCTAATTAATGTGCAAAATTATGAATCTATGTCATTACATGTAAGAAGTCATAAAATAATAAAATTTATTAAAATAGAAGTTTAAAGCATGCATGTTTATTTAGTTTGTCTTATTATATGCGAACCACTTGGAAGTAGTGTGGGATGATTGCAGGAATCTTCATGTATAACGACAAAGTAGTTCTTGGTTACTCGTACAACTTTCGTGTCAAATTTGATAGGCGAAAAGGGAGAATGTGCCCATGATATTTGAAACTAAAGGATTTATTTTGGACTGGACGTAGCAGGGGCAGAGATAGAGGGGGGCTGAATGGTGCTAAGCTCTTCCTAATTGATCTAATTTTCATATATACTGTTAGACCAAATCCTTGAATTTTTATTCAATCCCCCTCTTGATGAAGGTACAACTTAGTATTACAAACAGAAGGGATAAATGGTTGCTAAGTATTGTAATAGGCGTTATTTTTAATAAATAAGTTTTTTGAAATTCATTCAACTTTCGTTATTTATTTATTTTAAAAACAATGAAACTTTTTATGTCATTCGTATATTGTGTTTATATAATAATTACTGTTTTATAATAAAGTTAGATCATCCATATATTATAATTCTAGCTCTGCCTCTAAAACGTAGTGCGGTAAACTTTGATGAACCATACATTAATAATTTGTTTCTTTAAACGAATGAACATGGCAAATAATCTCGTTTATTCGAATGAACATGGCAAATAATCTCGTTTATTTATTAAGTTTGTCAATGTTCCTTTGTCCATTTGTTTATATTCCTTTGTATATGTGTGTCTATCTAATGCTCTATACATACAGAAGGACCAACCATGGCATGAAAATCAACCTTATCCCCTAGATTGGCCTTGAAGTCAAACATTTGTATGGTCCGAACCTAGGTGGAAGCATGAAAACTAAAAAACCAAAACTAATCCATTATAATCGATAAATTTGAATTGATAAAACCGAAACCATTTCAAAACTGATGATTTGGTTTTAAATTTTGAAAAAATCAATGGGTTCGGTTGGGTTTCAATTTTGGCTAAAAACGACCCCATTAAGAAACCAACCCACTAATATTTCATATTATATATATTTTTTATTTTATAGTTATTAAATATAAGTCAATGAAGCGCATTAAATATTTTAAGGTCTAGTTACTAGAGTCAATAACTTTTCATTCTCTTTGTAGTTTACCCTTTTTAAATCAACGTTTATAATTTTGATTATATGATATAAAATACGTTTATATTTTGAATTTTTGAGCTGAAAATGGTATTTAGTGATGAAATATGTTATTAGACACTGAATTTAATACGGAAAATTAGATATTGTTGTTGAAATTAGTATATAATGCTGAAAAATGAAGGTAAGTGCATGAAATTATATATTAATATTGAAAACCAAGTGAGTTCGGTTATACACCGAAACTGAACCATTAATTACTAGATTTGGATGATCAATGTTAGTAGCTTGAAACCATTGATCATCCACGTCAAATGTTAGAACCAGCCTTATATATAAAATCTACAAAACCAATCTCAGCCTTTAGATTTGGATGATCAATGTCGATATTACAACTGCATATTCGATATACGTCAACTGCATATTCAATCAGAAACTGCATAAGAACGATTCTCAAATAAATTTCTCCATATATACATACATATATATATATATATATGAGAATAATTTAGTTGTATCATGGTGTAGCCAGTTAGCTACACTCTACACACTAAGGCTGGCAATTTATGGGTCGACTCGAAACCCGACACGAAAAAAGTGACACGAACCCGAAACGGGTCAAAATCGGGTTTGCACGAAAATAAATGGGTCGGGTTAGGGTCAACCCGACAACCCGAAAATGACCCGTATGACCCGTTTAAAGGTAAAACTATAACATTTTAA
>JAUEJL010088968.1:0-14445 GCA_032274825.1 Drosophyllum lusitanicum
CATGTAAGAAATTCATCGGTAGGCAATCCAATTGAATGAGGAGGAATTGAACGGTTAAGATTGGTTCTCGCGGTTCTCGTACGAAAAACAGTTCTCGTTTGAACGCTCCCATATATATATATATATATGAACGGCTAAGATTGGTTCTCGTAATAAAAACGGCTCTGAACTTTTCATTATATATATATATATATTAAAAAAAGAGCTAAAGAGTTTCCCAGGCGCCGAAAACAGTAATAATAAACATAATTCAAAACGCAAAAGAGACGTGAAATTAACAAAACTGACTTCCATTTGCAAAAAGATTGGTCTACTGTGGTATTTCACTTCCAATTGAATCTATTTAATCACTTTTTTCCTGTTCCCCTTCTGGGTATTCTTCTATTCTGCTCAAACTTCAGATCTTTCCTCTTTTTCCTCTTTATGTCCTCTATCAAACTCCTAAATAATGTTACAAACTTCCAACACTCCAAGGTGTCTAATTCTTTGTGTTTTAATGAATTCAATCGAATTGAATCAAACCTCATATAAACAACCACAAACCACAGTAGCCAGCCATGCTGCATGATCTTCGTCTACAATTAACCGAATCAATTCCACAATCATCGTCTGTTAAACATTTATGATCGTCCCATGTGTCAGGAACATGACAAACACTCTCGACTCTCTGACCAACGTGTCCTGGGTTTAATAAATTTGCGGGGCACACTTGCATTGACATTGCACTGGCTTGATTCTTCTGTCTTCCAATCTGTAATAGTTTGATTTTGACCATCATCTTTGAAGTCAAATTATCCAAATAAATATATGAAAGATCGAGGTGGCAATTCCGACCTATTTACTTGTACCGTCGATTTTGGTTATGTTTGTCTCTAAGTGGTAAATCAACTTTTTTTCTAGATTAGTCACAAATGGAGCAAATTGTTTAAATTAAAAAAATATTCCATGGCTTTGAAATTTTATAATTTTTGTATCAATACTCTTATCCTCTAGTAATTAATACAAAATTTTAAATTTCTTTTGACTAAATATACCCATAGTTAACAAAACTTGAAAAAAAGTTAATAAATTAAAAAATACGTGTTTTGACCTGTTACTCAACCCGACCCACCAACATAATTTGCCACCACCAGTAATGAAATTTTCACCTTGATGGAGGTCCAGTTACTGGGAATGTATGTATCGGGAAGCCTTTCGTGCCATTCACTTGTAACAGGAAGAGGGTGCCCTTCGGTTGTAAATACGTAATTGCGACCCGACAAAGGTGAATCATCAAAGAGAAGATATAAATACTTACACCTATTAATGACATATCAACTTCAGCTTTAGAAACAATTTCAAGTGACCCATGAAAGTTTGCAAGATTTAACTGTTTATTAAATATTTATGAAAGTTGTAAATATTTATGAAAGTTGTAAATAATGTTTGTTTAATAAAAGGGCAAATTGCCGAGAAAGGTAATCTAAATATCAAAATTTGCCAATAAAGGTAAAATCCAATTTTTTTAGCCGAGAAAGGATTATAAATTTCAATTTGTAACAATAAAGGGTATAATGCGCGAAATTTATACCTTTTTTTGTTACAAATTGAAATTTATAATCCTTTTTTTGTTAGGTCTAAGAGGTTATAATACCTTTTTTTGTTACAAATTGAAATTTATAATCCTTTCTCGGCCAAAAAAATTGGACGTTACCTTTATTGGCAATTTTCGATATTTAGGTTATCTTTCTAGGCAATTTTCCCTTAATAAAATAAAAGGTTTGACCTGAAAAAACAAACAAACAGAGTACTTACGTTTCAGCCAGGAAGAAACTATGCTGGTGATCTTCTAACTGCATAGTAGTTACATCTTTAACACTTGCAAATCCACCATCAACTTTTGTATGCAAATTAAGGGAGTTGACAATAGTTTCACCGACTTCCATGTACCAGGGATCTGGTAGAAACAAAAATAATAGTTTATTATTAAAAAAATATCATAAAACTATGGAACTGTTGGGGCGTGAGGTGGCAATTTCGACTTGTTAATGGGTACTGGTGTCTGAGTTTTCCAGCCGTTCAAAGTCTCACATGTTCGTCATTCCGGTTTAGAGTTCTTCGTGTTTCGAGGTCTCCGTGTTTTGAGGTGTCGAGTTTTTCGGCTGTTTCAAAGTCTCACGGGGTCGTGGTTCATGGTTCATGTTGGAATTTAAATATTATTTGTCATTTGTTAGATTAATAGACATTATTATTATGTACTAGTATAGGGGCTGGTTGGTGGTTAATGGCCGACGGTAACCACCACCACCGTAAACCACCATGAAACTGCCGGTAACCACCGGTTGGAACATCTATATATATGTATGTACTTGTGTTTGTAATACATCGTCTTCTCCAGAATTGTATGTGTGCATATTTGCTCTCGTACATACATATTTATATATACACACTACACTGTCATTTTCGATGGATTCAAGAATGATTTCTTCAAAACGCAAGGCCAGGAAAAAGAAAAACATCGATCGCAAAACAGAAGCTTTCGAACAACAGAAGCTTTCAAACAACAGAAAGCTTTCGAGTTTTTTGTTTCAAAGCCTCACGGTGTCGTGGTTCATGGTTCAGGTCGAGTTCGTGGTTCATGGCTCCTATTGAGTTCATGAGAGGTTGTGGTTTCAGTAGTTTGTGCTTTAGGGTCGCGGTTCGAGGCTCGTGAGGTCATTGAGGTTGTGTTCAAAGGTTGTGGTTTGAGTGGTTGTGATCGTGTTTGAGCGGATATGAGGAGAATAATTCAAGTTGGTAGCTTCTTTGTTGTATTAGTTTTTGGTTGATGTTGATAAGACCTTAGTCTCTGTTGTGTTCATTTGTAACTTGCAAATGTTGTTGTAGGCTTTGGCTGTAATCTCCCTTTCTTAGTAATGGTATACGGTATTGATTTTCGAAAAAACAAATTTTACCCCTAAATTGGTCCATTTTGGTTGTGTTTTATCGGGCCAAATCATAAAATTTAGCTAAAAGGGGAGCAGGTGAAAGAGTCATACTGGTTGAAACTTGAAAGTCACCCGAAATATATTTCTAATGCATACAACTTCAGAAAAGATCTTATTCATAGGTTAGATTAAAAAATGCAATAATGTTGCTTCTCTAATCATGATCAAGACTTTACTTGTTTGTAAAATACTGGATGAAAAAGTGTAACCTGACACGCATTTTTATTTGACCTGCACCAAAAACAACCCCTTTCAAACCAAACCCGTCTTGACCCGTTTCCCTACCCGCACATCTTACCACCTCTACTTACGGGCTATGCAAACACATGCATAACTATAAGATTTATTAATTATAGAAACAGAGGTGAAATAAATAGTAGCAAACCTTTTGTTGCTTGATACAAATAATATGTTGACTCTGCCAATTCTGGACGTAGAGGATAATATTTTTCTGTAGGGTGTACAATCTGATGCTCCAATAGATATCTGTATAGTTTCAAGATTCGTCGTTACATTTATATAACACAAAAATGTAAATTAAGTACGAAAAAATTCATAAATGCTATAAAGCAAGTATCATATTATATAAATCCCATGAAAGGTTGAAGCTTTATACCTCTCCGGAAGCACTCCAAATTTTTTCCATACATGAAAAAATTCACGATGCGTTAAGTTAGCAGCCGCAACATCTCCTACAAGAACCTAATAACAGGAACAAATTATAAGGAAAATTATTTAAATGGGCGGTTAAACTTGTGTTTTGGTACTAATTATTTGATTATGCGACTTTATAAATGTTTAGATACACAAATTTGCATCTGATAATTTTAAAAGTCAAATAATGAATTCTGATCATCAGTTTCATATTGATTATAACAAAACGGATAATCTAAAGATTAAGGGTAAAGTTACATCCTCTCTATCTTCAGGTAGAGGCAAGGTTGTAAAAATCGCTTGGCGGTATACAGTCGGTCGACTACCTTCAAGCGATTAATCGGCCTAGGCGGTGATTAATCGGTTTCTAGATGGGGACCTTAAATTATAAAGAAATTTATCTTAAAAAAATAAATATTAGCAATACCCTAACAAAATAAGTCAATAACCATCAAAAAGTATAATAAACTTGAAAAATAAAAACCATAAGTTCATAATTAGTTTAATAAACTCAAAAATATAAAACCATAGGTCCCGTTCCTTTAAAACCCTAAGCTGATTTCACTTTTTTAAAAAATAAAAAAATAAGTCAAACCCTTTCGTTGACCGCCTAGGGCCGCGAAGGACCGCTTAGGACCGCCCAGACCGATTTTTTACCTGACCGATAAAGTGATTTGTAGGTCGGTAGACCGCCGAGGCACTAATTAATCGGCCGCCTAGGCCGATTTTTACAACACTGGGTAGAGGTATCTACATGTTACTTCCCCATACCCTGCCTTGGCGGGATCGTGGTATTATTGTTGTTGTTGCTTCATTATCTCTATTTTAGATCGACGACATATTTTTTGTTAATGGTCTATTTTGGTACTTATAACAATTCTTGTCCCATTATTTAGTTATATTTTTTGTCGTGCTAATTTGGTAATTAAAGCACAAAATGACCAGTCGCAGAGTCGCAGATGACAGGTGGCAGATTTTACTGATGCCACATCGTTCATTTTACCCCCATGTAGCAGTCATTCTGTGCTTAAATTACCAAATTAGCACATCAACAATAAATTAATTACTATAACCTGTGAAAAACGGTATCATTACTAAAAAGGACCATTGACGAAAGTACATTGCTATTTTATGGAATTTATCTGGTTTAAATCGAATTTGAAAGACTTCCATTTCCATTTGACAACATGTACTTCTTTAAAAATTGTCACTTCATAGATTGGTTTTCTATAATCGTAGTTATCCAAAACATTCAACTATTGTCTATTACAGCTTCACACTGATACGAACCCATCCCATACTAGGCTCGTATCATGCCATAAGACCAAGTGTAGAACTCACTCCTAAAAGTCAGCTTGTAGGGGGAGGGGACACCTAGAGTTATAAGCCACCAACTTAATTTACTTCGGCCGATATGGGATCATAACACAAACATCACATGCACATGCAAGCATTATATACAACCTTGTCTTTTGTTGAATCTGATTTTTGGATTATAGTTGTTCAATATCACATAATCTCTACATCCAGCAGTCCATTAGTTACCTGTACACCAGGCCAAAATGCTTGAAGACTTGTAAGTTGCCAATAAGTTGCTCTTCCTGTCCTCATATCAGCTTCATGATACCTACAGTGTGCTTGCGGTTATAATAAACAAAAATAAAAAAGCCACAGACACACAAACAGAGCAACAGAACCTGTTCAAGCCTTTCAAAAACTAATCAAGGAGAATTATATAAGAGCAAATATTACCATGAACCGTATCTGAAATATTTCTGCACAGCAAGATATGCTGTCTGAAACATCTTCCAAAATTCATCTTTTCCAAAGAGAATGTGAGCTTTGATCAAATACTCATAAAAAGAATCAACCCCTGTTACATATAAATCAAGTTTATCATCAGGTTACAAAAAAGAACAACAAAGACTAAAATCAAAAGATAAAGACGCTAATTAGGTAGAACATAAGTTAATTACCAGCACCAATCCCAGATGAATACTCGATCCATTCTCCAGTTTCTACATCAAGTGTAGTTCCTAAGAGATTCAGAGAACTTCTCATGCCCCACAATTTACGTAGAGCAAATAAAGCTGCATGTTCGAATCTTGAATCACCAGTTAATCGTGATAATGCTCCCATTTCAAGAATAAGTGATCCTGAATTCATGTAAAAAAGTTAATGACACAAAGATATCCTAAAGTTTTTTTTTTTTTTTGAATTTTGAAATTGAGTTTTTAGAAAGCAATTCCCAGCAAGGTTTTTCAAAACTCGGTTTTTCTCTTCAGGAAAATGCAAATAGTCACTCTTTTCCAATGGTCAGCCTAAAACTAATTTCTGATTAATCAGATATCTTACATCACACACAATCCCAAACATACTCTAAGACAGAATGCTTCCTTACCACAACCAGAAGTGCTTGTTTCACTTGTCTCATTCTCCATAACGCCATACTGTCCAAATAATATTGCATTTGATGAGGTGTCATTAATCCTTCTTACAAACAAAACCAAAAAATTAATATTACATTAAAAGCTTGTGAAAATGTTAACTTTATTAGAAGATTGAATTAAAAACAGCCTCCATGCAAATTTTAGAAGTTCTGTAGAGGTGGAAATATCACTTTTTCTGTGTTCATATATTATTACTTTGTTAAATATGATTACAAAGCTATGTTTTTATAACAATAATCAAACTTTTTATCTATAGACATTTAGAATTACCTTCAAGTTAATCCATGCATAAGGCAAACCAGTGGGTGTATTAAAAGCCGGTAAAAAACGCCGCCCTAAATCTTCAGCCAAAACAAGGAGCTGATTATTGTATGTTCCTTGAATCAACCTGTTTGTAGAATCAGTTGCAAGAATATGAGCAGAAACAAGTCCTCCAAGAAGTCTTATGTTGCACTACACAATAACGATTAGGGGGATTACACAACATAAATATATTTTTAATTCGTATGGGTTGGAGTAAAGGTCAGAGGTGGCAAGATGGGAGGGTCAGCAGGTTGGATAATGGGTCAAAACAGGTCATTTTTTAGTATAGGGTAGAAACAGGTTGGGCCGGTTTGCCTTGACCCGCAGAGGTTGTCATTATCCATTTTTTAAATTTTATTATGGTTATAAACACGCTACTAATATTATAATTACTTAAAATTTTTAATAGAACGATTTGGGAGGTTTTATGCATTAAAATTTGACTTTGGGCGAGTTTCAACATGTATGACCTAAGGTCTTTGATTGAACCAGTTTGAGAGAAAACACAACCCAAATCGACCCTTAAATGAGTAGAAATTGCCACCTTTTCTCCTTAATGAAATTTAGAGAGTCCTTTCTAGAGGATTGTCATACGTAATACCCAAGAATATTATTAAATAATTTAAGTAACTAAGTTCCCTTGATGGTTGCTATTATCAGGATTGGATGTAGATGACAAAAAGTGGTCATGTTTAAACTGCATAACAACAAGTTATAGCAAATAAAATCAAGTAAATTTGTTATATACCTCAAAAAGGTTTATCCTTGCATCAACATCAAACTTTAGATTTTCTGAAAGCCATATAACTGCCCTTTCGAATTCTGTGTTGTTACCAAATATTACAAGACTGCAAGAGAGAAGAATTGTTAGACCTTTTAATTATAATTAGTTTTAGTATATTATTGAAACATTATGTTAATATGTAATAGTAATTAGGAAATAAGTAACACACAATTTTAATGTGTGTGGGTCGGCTGTGGCATCACCACCGTGGGACACCACCATCAGGGTAACCACCGCCAGGCTGGCGGCAGTTACCGCCGGAAACCACCACCGCCATCACTATATATAGATGTAAGGTACAGACAATTTGATAATCCAATTTCAGTGCAAATTTCGATTTCAGCGTGTATAATTTGTGGTTTTCTATACTTTCTTTGTAAATATGCCTAAACCATTTACCTTTGATTGATTTCTCCCTCCCCAATATTATCGAACATGGTATCAGAGCCCAAGGCTCGATCCTGCACTCGAAAACAACATCGATCAAACCCCTGTACATCTTCGAACACATGACATACAATCTGGAAATTTTTCGAATATGGCTACTGGGAATTTTTCAAAGACTGCAGGAACATTTCGATAATCGAAACCCTTTCCTGCGCAAACTTCAATTTCGACTATTGCAGACAAGTCAAAATCGAAAAGGACTACAAGGATCCGTACAGGAAGATTTCCAACAGGTCTCACCTCTGATGATGCGACTTTGGACATATGGAGGGCTGGAAAATCGAAAAACAGAAATGGTAAAAAAACACTGCAGTAAAATCGACAGAAACAAGGCAAACAAGAGAAAAGGCATACTAGGAATTCAAAGGAAGAATCAATCATGGTCTAACGCACAGAAAACGCAGAAAAGAAGTATGGAACTTGCAAGTTTGTTGAAAGATTGGAACTTGGGAAGTGAAATTGGTGATACACGAAATCGAAAGCCTACTTGTTATTGATGTCATGAAGTTGGTCACTTTGCATGGAAGTGTCCATGGAAGAAGTCGAATTTCTTGGGAAAGTCTTTTGATTTAAGTCCAACTCGTGAAGAAATCGGTGAGATTTCATCTTGTCTTGATCGAATTATCATCAAGTGTGATTATTTGGTAAAAGGTTCGGAAGGAAAGTCTTGGAATACAATGTGGTACGTTAATTCCGTTATCTCAAATCACTTGACTTCTAACCATGATTTATTTACAAGTTTTAAACATGGTCATAGCATTCATAAAGAAGGTGATCATGAGATTAACATACATGGTTTTGGTCAAGTAGAGGTCGAAACTGAGGAGGCTATCTTTGAAATTGCACACGTTGGTTATGCACCAAACTTAAACGTAAATGTCTTAAGCATGAACCAACTAGTGTTGCAAGGTTTTGATGTTGATATAAAAGATGTAACTTGCACAATCTCACATATAAGTTTTGAGCGTTTTATAAAGAAAATTCAAGAAGATGAGAATAGAGATTGGAGGGCAAATGGTATCTTTAAAGGTTGAAAGTTATGATGACTTCGTAAAATTTATGATTTTGGCAAACAATGACCGAATTGTTGGTAAGGATAGAAGATTGTTTGCCAAAAAAATTCAAGATGCTATAGAATGGTTCCATGAAATGAAGAATGGAATTGAACTCGCTTTGCCACCAAACCTCAATGGTATAGATATCTGCTTGTTTGATTTATACAAACTCATAGCAAGTTGTGGAGGTCATGAATCAATTACAAGAGAAGAAAGATGGAACGAAATGGCTATGTATTTTGGATATCCTGATGGCTATGGAGAAGCTTTTCAAGATGTATACGATCATTACTTAGTAGTTCCTCAAAAGTTTTATGCCTATGGATCGAAGAAGATAAGCCAAGAGACGGACACGGTAGAAGTTGGTCTGCGTGACCATGGAATTGTTGGCGACATTGGTCAGGGTGACCTCGGGTTCGCAGAAGTTCGTGAGGCTGGAGAAAACCATGCAGAAAATGAAGAGGAAACCGAAGAACCTAGCATCGTGGACTACTATACAAATGTAGATATTGAAGACCAGGAGGTGGATGGTGACCTTGTCATCATAACTTGAAGACTTGAAGATTGACATATGGATGATATGATAATTAGGGGGGTGAATGTTAGATCTTTTAATTATCATTAGTTTTAGTATATTATTGAACATTATTTTAATATGTAATAGTAATTAGGAAATAAGTAACACACAATTTTAGTGTGTGTGGGTCGGCTGTGGCATCACCACCGTGGGCCACCATCACCGGGGTAACCACAACCAGAAACTGCCGTCAGGCTGGCGGCAGTTACTGCCGGAAACCACCACCACCATCACTATATATAGATGTAATGTACAGACAATTTGATAATCCAATTTCAGAGCAAATTTTGATTTCAGTGTGTATGCTCTGTGGTTTTCCATACTTTCTTTGTAAATATGACTAAACCATTTACCTTTGATCGATTTCTCCCTTCCCAATATTATCAAACAACCGGATAGTTTGGTAGGCTGAAAAGAATTCCCACTCAAGACATTGATTATAAACAGAAGAAGCAGATAAGGCTGACACAGTTCAAAATAAATAGGTGACAAGGAAGAAGATAAAGAGATTACTCCAATCTCTAACCTACGTTGGCCCTAAATCATTATCCTTTAGATTAAAATTTCTAATCACAAGATAAGCAAGAAAAAAAAACTCCTAAATTTCCATACCTCTAATGCTTTATTCATTTCATCCTCGGAATGTTCATTGCTGCTGCTATGTTCAGTGTGGTGAAGTGAAGAAAGCATGTTCCAAGAGAAGGAACTTGACTCAATGTCCAACATAGCAGCCTTACCAAGTCTTTCCCACAAACTAATTTCTGTAACTTGCTCGAAAGGAGGAGAATTCTTTAAACCCAAGCTTAAGTCCCCTGCACTGAATAGAATGACCACAATTATAAGTTAAGCAATCAAGTATCCAATTTACATGGACAGGAATTCTCCACCGTTTGTTACAACATATGACAAATACATAATGCACCATCATGTCTCTCTTCAAAAAGCGTACAGGTGAAACAGCAAAACGAAAATTCCATAAGACCGATGATATAACTAAAACAGTCATAAAGTACATGAGTAACCCAGTATAGTAATAATAATCTACTCCAAACTTACTAAACAACAAGCCAAACTAAAAAGTGTACAAAGCAAATGTCCCCTTCCCATCTGTATGATGAATTTATTTCATCAATTTCAAACAACAAAGTAAGAAACTAGATGAGGGAAATGCAAGATGACCTCAAGAGCATACTATCAAGTCTTTGAGGACGGCGAGGGAATCCAGATGACTTATATTTGCCACTCCGCTTTCTAACTAATTCCAACCATTGAGTAAATCGAAAAGCAGGGCCTGCTGCAATATCACCTAACATGTACAATACCTGCACCAAGCAATATCATTTCATCTTTACAACCAATCAAAACACTCAAGTGCATCACACACAGAAACTTTCCCCTAATTTGTAGCCTTTAGGGCATGATTCACGACTCTTTTTAACAAAACAATAACAATACATTCACAAAATGAACTCAATCAGTAAAACGTAGACGAAACACATGGAAATAAGTAGGGGAACATACGCGAGAGGCAACAGTAAGGGGCAGAGGAGCATCAATATCATCAGATCCGAAATCATACTCCTTGTACTTATCATCTTCATCTTTCTGCATATTTATACACATACATATGTACATTAAACAAACACTTGGGGGATAGGGAGCAATGTAGAACCTAGATCCGGCGTAATTACACGTACACGACTGTATCGTGCGGTTTTCAAATTGAAAAGTGAAAAGCGAATTAGGAAAAGAATATGAAATGATGAAGAGAGAGATGGATACCTGGAGAGAGAGAGCATAAAGGTCGTCTTTGGTCTCACTGGCCGCCATCATTGATTTGGATAAAAGCTGTTTGAGTCCTTTTAATGCCGTATTTTTCCCCGTTTTTTGCGGATCCCCGAAAGGAGGTTCAGGACAGGAAGGCCGGCGACGGTTGTAGTCGGTTTAACACCGCCCTCAACGGTCGAGGGTGGCAAATATAAAACACCGGATAATGTTTGGTAAATTTGTCTAAAAAACCCCCCCATTGATCTTCTTGGAAAAGATTAGGTCCCGGAAATCAGCCCTACCATTTAAATAACCGTTAAAATATCATTCTTCCGCCTCAGGGACGATTTTAAGTTGTATAAAATGGTAACTACAATATGATTGTTAAGGTTAAAAATTCACTAAAAGTATATGAGATTTATGATGATTTTTTTTATTAATATAACATGACCTAAATCAATTATTATTTGTAATAAAATTATGTTCTAATACATTGGAAATTAAGTTGAGTCACATTATGCAAGATATATAAGTCTTGGTTTTCAAGCTTTAAACAAAAGGGAAATGATATATTTAGTTAACGACATCTATCTTAGGCGTTTTTTTGTGTTTTAATAATTTAAATGATAGTCGGTACAAGTGTACAACAACACTCAACTTAGATGTTGTTTATAAAGTTAAAATTGCTGAACACAAATAACGTTTTTCCAATATACACATCAAGTTTATAAAACTTTCGTTATACTCCTTAATGTTCACAAAATGTGTCATGATACCCATTAATGTTTCCAAAAATGTTTCATTATACCACTTTTTGTTCCAAATATTTACTCATATAAAACCCTTTTGAAAATATTAATGAGTATATGTGAACACAAAAAAACTTCATGTGTCATAATAAAACATTGGGAAAACGTTTTTTGTGTTAATAACTTATATCATTTCTTCTTAAACAAATTAGAAATTAGCAAAATGTTGTTTGTCATAATAATAAACTTTGTTTCAAATTCTAATTTGTTCCTTATGACTAAAAGTTACTTAAGAAAAACCCAAACTTCTGAAGAAGTTGGTTGTCACTATTGCATGTTATTACGATTTAAACATAGTAAGAAATAGATTTATCTAACAAAATGTAAATAATTTCTTGATGATTTCCAAACTTTGATGACCCCATATCAACTTTATGACATATATGATAATTATAATCTTTTAATTCCAAATTTAAATTAATTTATGTTTACTACTAGTGACTTGAGAAATCCTCGATAAAATATGATATTGTAAAAAATTTGTATACTATCACATCAAAAAAGGAAAAAATCATCTCTTTACATGATCTATAAAGCTACCAAAAAGAAAAGAAAAAATAGTGCATACATCCATACATGCTGTAAATCCTTTCTCTCTTGATAAGTTTATTTTTGCTGTATTAAAATTAAAAAGAATTACTAGGTGGAATCTAAGCAAAAGATTCAGGCGTCCACTATCCCACAAGCTTGGCTAGTTCAGGGTTACATTTGGAATATAGAATTAGTCTGGGGTTGTCATTTGAAACTAGTGATCTTATGAGGTTTTTTTTGTTTTGTTTTTTAAATTCACCAAGAAAGGTGAACTCTGTCTGTGTCATCTGCGAAGACGCTGTAATTTTCCATCCTCGTTTTTTTACTTCACAACCATCGCAACTTGCTCCGTTTCTTCCATTTTTGTTTTGAGAATTCGTTGATTTTCTGTAACACCGGAAAATCCTAAGCCATGTTTTTTAAATACGCTGTGGAAGCTTTAAACAAACATACTTTACATAAATACAAATTAAAACATCTGTTACAAATACAACATTGTATCCTTCGTTGTGTTACAAAATAAAACATGACTCGTTTCAAACTAAAACCAATATCAGAGCGGGGTCAAGTTTTCCTTTCACAAACTCCACAGACTCACAAACCTGCAAAAACAATCAATTGTGGGAAATTAGCACAAAGCTAAGTGGGAGGAAGCTAAACACGAAAGCAAACATCATCAATCGATACAAAAGCATGTAATCACATAACTAAGAAGACCGGCGGTTCGTCGCAGAACCTACAACCAATGCCGGCCAAAGCAAAGGTTTACCGATAACCCTCCGCTGAATTGGCACAGTCAAATTCCCCTCTGACACAAAGCATGCATCAGTAGGACTACAAGTGTTCAACCAAACAGCAGACGACCCCACCCCTTCATCTAAACACGTTTTCTATTTCTTTCAGAAAATGAAAACTCCACCTTTTCTCACAGAAAAAGAAAAACAGAAAATTTTTCTTCTGTTAAATGCAGCCTAACCTTTTTTATTTCATTTCAAATTTGTACCTTTCTCTTTGGAATTAAACTCGGATCATATTGTAAAAATTAAAGTGAGTGGACTGTGGAGTTTCGGAATACGAGTCGAGTTCAGGCTTGTTAGTGGCTCGACTCGTTTGTTGACACCCCTAAAACTAAGACCGGAGTCTACCAAGCACATATGCCCTGCTCAACCAGCTTGATTATTGTTGTAGAATTTGAAGAAATCTCGAAGCAATGGAGCAATTATGTTGGCCATTTCATCTTTCTGAATGAGCTAACCGCTTCCACGAGTTAAAAAAAATCAAATAGATGCAAAGATTTGAAGCTCGTCATAAGAAGATTTTGGGAAGCTATTAGCAATGAACTCCATATTTTCGAGAACGGCTGTTCCCACTGTTAGGTTTTCATCTTATGGAATCACCAATTTGACATCGAGTACAAGACTCAATCGTTCTGTATTGAAAACCATAGTGAATGATGAGTTTTGCTTGACGAGATTTGGAGCTCGTTTTTACTCTTCAATTAAAAAGGCCGGTGTTGGTAAGTCTAAGATTAGGAAATCAGGTTTTAAGCCACCGGCGGCGATAATGGATGAAGAGAAAAATGGGTTCTTCGTCGTCAGGAAAGGGGATCTTGTTGGTGTCTACAAGAACTTAATTGATTGTCAGGCTCAAGTCGGATCTTCGGTATATCAATTTATCATCTCAATTTCTTCTATTAATCATCTTTTTGTGGAAATGGAAATCTTCAACTTATGTTTGCTACTTCATTTTAATCATAATCACAAAATTTAACAGGAACAATCATAAAAGGAACATAGATATTGTATCATGCTAAACTTATCCGTCTGGATGAACAAAAATGGACGGGAGATAGTGTTTTGATTAGACGTGCTTCTGCAGTTATTAAAAAATCTGTTTGACAATTTAATAAATTCTGATTATTTAAGAATTTACACCTAAAATGTCTCATAAATAATCTGATAATTAGAATTACTTGACCCCTAGACAATCAAGTTATAACAATAAGTATACCCAAACACTATAAAGTGATATCCGCAACTCAAAAAAGCAATGATAAGATAATCACTCTCATATGGCAATGCCAAACACCCCCTTATTAGAAA
>JAUEJL010088979.1:0-14444 GCA_032274825.1 Drosophyllum lusitanicum
GACAAATTATAAAAATTGGAGGAATTATAAAACAATTAAAGAGGGTATTTAGGTAATTTGGTATATAAAAAGCTTTCAGCTAGTTTTAAAAGCTAGTTTTAAAAGCTACTTCAAGAACCTTTTTGTTTCAAAGCTTTTTTGTTTAAAAAAAAGTTTCAAGCCTTTTCATCCGAACATAACCTGTAGCTTTTTCTTTCAAAACAAAAAACCACAGCTCCAATAAGCTCCAAACTGAACATACCCTAAGTCTTTTTTTTTTGTTGAAGAATAGGAGATAACTTTATTGTGTTTTTAATATTCCGGTTGTATTGTAGTTGTATCCTGATGCGCTAGCATCTTGCTAGCACTTTGCTAGCACTTGTTTTTGTATATATAAATATCGCCGTTCAAAAAATATCTTAATCATAGTACATTGTATTATATTAAATTAGATATAAAGGAATTATTATTTTTAATCTTTAATACTTAATCTTTCTTTAATCTTTATTTTTAATCTTTAATATATATTGAAAGAATAAGGTTATGATGTTATCATCTTATCATAACCTTATTTTTTGAATTTTTTCCACTAATTATGTCCCTTTATTTTCTCAAATTTCTTTAAAATGAATTGTTTTTACGTCAAATAACTTAAGACTTGAATATTGTTCATGATATTAATTTTTTAGGTAATTTAGTTTGTTAACATTAAAATATTTTAACAAAAGATTTATTCAAAACATTTAACGCATACATTTTTTTCGTGGTTATTTATGTAAACATGTAAATCAAATTGATTAAATAAAAATGTTAAATTTATATTATCCGATTTATGATACTATTTTATTTTGGGAATCAATTTTCAAAAATGTTGTAATAACATATCATTTCCGGTACCTTTTTTCTTTGTTAAATTTATTTTTTATCATGGAGATCTATGGAGATAATCACAATTCAAGCTGCTACGAACCATATATAACAACTATTTTTTTGTTTTTTCTTCACGTATACATTTGCTAAGAAACTTATCTCCTTCATTGTTTACTTTTCAATTATGAAGAATAAAAAACAGTTTTCATCAACTCCAATGAGATAGTGTTCAAGAAAAAACAAACAACAATCATTTTCAGAACTTGGTAGTATCAATTGTAAATGATAGAAGAACTCCATGAGTGCCTGCCTTTAAGCGACATATCTAATGTACGTTTTATATTAATTCATAAACTTATTCCATAGTCATATATTATTTATTTCATATTTTATTATCTGTTTCGTTAAACTTAATTAAAAATGTTTGTCGTTTATTCCTATGCACTATATAAAAACAGTATTGGTGGAACAATGCTCGCAACGTTCATTATTGCAATACTTTTTGTATGCTTTAGAATTGTTTTAATATGCATGTTAGTACTGTTTAACACCAAAAACATTTGAATTTTACTTTAATTTTCCTCTTATTTATACACGGAATGTTAAGCTAGTGTAAATTAATAGGATTTACATTAAAGTAAGAGCAACCGTGATTTAATATATGTTAAATAATTAAGGGATCAGAGTTTAAAAGGGTAGTTTTCATTTGTTTTTTAAGAGATTTTGGTTTAAAATTTGAATATTAAAGAGATGACTCAGATATCTGAATGTTCATTTATACTGTTATTTATTTTTTAAAACATCCAAATGTTTGTAATGATCTATTTTATGATATTTTATATTCAACCGTTACATATTTAAATAAATTTAAACTTTTTTTAATATACATAAAAATTTGAATAACAAATATCAAACCATAATAATATAGTGAATTAAAATTAAAATATTTAAAAGAGAGATGCGCGACGGCGGCCGTCAGCGATCGTGAGGAGGATATTGAAGGGTGTGAATGTATGTAGAGTAGCGGAGGAGTAGGTGTTGGCATTACTTGGTGAATGAAAGGAGTCTAATTGTTATAGGAGAATAAAACATAAATTTTGTTAAAATATTATAAGGGGTAATTTTATATCTGATTAATTAAGGGGTTTTAAAAAGTTTTAATATCTTAAACTTTTCTAAGACTATTTAAGGACATCTAATCCACCATTAATTAAACTAATGGAAATCCTCCCCACCACAAGCCTATACCAAATTTTTAACTACTTTAAAATTTATTTTTTAATGTATTAAATTTTAAAAAAAACATGTTATTATGTATAACTTCCAAAATCATTTATGTATCCATACTTCAACATACTTGAGATGAACTATTCAAGAACAATTCATTGAACTAATGATATCCAAAAACAATCTTCCTCTCTTGAACACAAAACAAAACCATTGGAACCATGAAGCATTCATCATGATACTAAATTAAATACAAAACAAAACCATCGAAGCATTCAAAACCCCAAAAATATGCATTTTGCGATCTACATGTAGAAACCCCAAAATCACACTAGGTCGATTCATGTTATTTGCACAAGGAGATTCATGTTCTTTCAAATTCTTGTATCATGAACAAAAACCAGATCGATTTAGGGGTTCGAATGTTTTATGTTTACTTCATCTAAATCTAATGTTGTTTGCACAGGTCGATTAAGGTTTTGAATCTTGATTTTAGGCACATGTCTAATATTTGAATTTAGGGTTTGGTCATATTCAATTTGGGACCTAATTTGAAATGTTGTTTGCACACATTGTTTGAATCTCGAATTAAGGCACATGTTTGAATTTCTATTAAGGAACATGTCTTAGCCATGTTCATCTTTAATTTGAATCTCAAATCGATTTGGTTTGAATCTTAGAACTGCATGGATCTATTTGTTCATATTAAAATCAAAAATCAAGTTTTGTATCAAAAATATATAATAACAATGATAATAATGAATATTTCCTCAATATTAAAAATTAAATGGTAATATCCAATCCCAAAATTTGTAATTTTATTATTGTTAGACGTTGAATATTAATAAATTAATTAAGACATTTATTTTATTTAGCGTTTGGGTGTAAGTGAATTATTATCAAATGACTAAATGTGCCATTTGTGTGTATGAGGTGCACAAAACCCTAGGCACTACCTTGTAGCCAAATACACTGTTCTATTGAGAGTGTTATGTGTGCATGACTCAAACGAGAAGAAGAAACAGAAGAACAAGATCAAATCATCATCATTTCAGGTGGAACTTGAAGAGAAATCATCATGTTAGTATTCTTGATCCATTGCAATTAATTAAGGATTGATTTCACCCCGAATCATAGTGATTTCCTGGTCACTTTCACTGTCGATATATATATATATATATATATATATATATATAACCGAGAACTAAAATGGGTATTTGATTTGTGAAAACGTAGTTAAAATGCAATTAAATGATAGGGTTTTGCCTAAATGATGTTAAGAATATGTAGCATCAAGAATTAAATGAAATGGTTAAGTTTACTCCCTCATCTCCCTTAGACCCTCTTTCTGGCGTCCTAGACCCTCTACATTGAGCCGTCGACTACCTCTAATCTAGCATTGTCGATCACCTTGTCAACCACTCAGATCCTCCGGTGTCCTCCTCTACCGAAGCCATGGTACCTCCGTTGTCATCCCCTCTCGTTTATATGAGGTCATCACAATAGTTTCCTCTGCCTTTTAGTCATCACCATCTCTTCAATTGCTGCCGCCGAAGTCCTAGCCCTCTTGGTGGTGTTCTTAGTGGCTTCATATTCTTGGACAAGGTTCCAATTTAGGGCTTCAATCAAGTATTTCATCTCGGTAATCAGACTCGGTTAGGGCTTCAATCAATTTGTTCATCTTAGAAATCAGACAAGGTTGTTTCAATACATGGTTTTTTCAAGTACACAAATCAATAACATATATGTAGTTAACCTAATCGAATCTTGATTTGTTAAAGAACATTTTCAAAAACATTTCGGTTATGAATTCAATTTCAAACTTGATTAAGGCTTCAATTTCATCTTAAAAATCAGAATTGATTTGTTTTTGGAATAAATTAGGGCTTAAAAGTCCCAAATTGGAGTCAATACCTCATATGCAAAAACTCGAGATGCGAAAGCGATAACCAAGGTATTAATTTGTTTAATTTTTTGGTCGATTTGTTTAACTTGTATAAATTTCTTAATGATCTGGTTAAATTTTGGTTCTTGCTTTGATTTCTTGTTGACTTGATTTGTATTCATTTGTTCATACTTGGTTGCTTATGAACTTTGGGTTGATTAACTACAATGGAGAGATTTTGTTTAAGAGATAGTGTATGCGTTTGTTTTGTATTAATTTCGGTTGATTAATTAAAATGGGTTAGAGACAGTATCTGTGTTCAAAAACAAAAGAGAGAATTACATGGGAGATTTAAAAAAATAAAATTTGTTTGGTTACAAGGACAACAAATAATATGACAAAAATATCCTTGCTTTAACAATCAAAGTTAATGGAGGTTAGTGTAAAGGACCAAACTTTCAACAAAAAAAGTAAACTACAACGAGTCAACGACCATGAATGTAATTTTGAAAATTAAATGACAAAACTTGCAATTTTATACGAATCATATGGACGAAATTTGTAATTTACTCTTAAATATACTGTATAAAGACCGACTGTGTAAAGGGTAAGACGATCATTTTCCGACTTTAAAAGATTTTTAAATAAAAGACTATAAATATGATTTAAATATATCTTAAAAGAGGATCGGTATAACTATCTCAATAAATTATGGTATATTAAAAAAAGAAAAGAAAAAAGATAGTCCATTAATCACTTATTTATTTTGAAGTAAAAGAGACGTTACTACTATAATTATATATCGTGGGACACGTAGATAGATGGGTGTCACGAATCGTTGTGAACAGCCTTGGAGTCACATATTTTAAACGTTTGACGAAGACTAGGTTTTGGATTGTTAAGTGGGCAAACAGCAAACTGGTCGGTCACCAATTTTTAATTCCTTTAAATTTCCCATAATTTACTTACATTTCTAATTAACATAAATTATTTTTATTTATTTATTAATTAATCGAATAGAAATATTTAATCCCTTAAAAGTTTTGGCTGATTAATTAACAAGTTTTTTATTCAATATATAAAAATCATGTCCGTCCGCTAATTTCATCTTAACTTTAATCATATATAGCTCCTGTACGTACGTACTCCTGTGACTGTTCTTAATTATTAATTTTCAATAAGAATAAAAATTATTAATATAAAAAGGGAGATCATCCGTACACAACAAAAATGATCATACACAACAACTATATGCATCATAAACTTGTAACATATATATTAATTGCTTGTACATTGTTGTATATAGTTAAAAATTGTTGTGTATTGATCAGCTCCCATATAAAAAACATACGTTTCAATATAAAAATTGCTTTTATTTATTTCATTTTATGTTTTTCGGTTTAAGCTACCAATTACTATCTAAAACATTTCTATGCAAATAAGAGTTGTGTGTATCATTCATTACTAAAACACTAATTATTTTTCTTGTTGAATGGCCTAAATGATACATTCATTCAAGGCCATCCAAGTCTCATTCATTACTTATATTTATTTATTTCACAACAACAAAAATTTTAATAACGATAATAAATAAAAATCTAACAAGATGTTAGATGATATAAAACTAATAAAAGCTTATCTAGAAAACTTCATAACCGGAATACAACGCGAACCTATCTAATTTAAGTTCCTTCCCAAACTACCCTTGTATTTAACCAAAATAGAGAAAAACCTTGAATCATACCAAACCAATAACCCCTGTGTCTAATTTCGGTTGAGAATGGATATAATTTCGTAGCTTACAAACCACCCAAAATAGCATATACGCCATAGTATTGAAGGTTTCCAATCTCTTGCCAGATAAACCCTAAGCATACTGATAAAGGTTAATTGAATAGAGTTTCAATAGAGACAATAATGGAATAATCAACTCCCCGCCACTTTGCAATACCCACCACAAATGAATTAACAACTTAGCATTTTCCGAATAAATGTTCCTACAATCTGGGCCCTTTTTACAAAGATAGCATACAAACGAATCAATAGAAAAATTCCACGATAGAACACATTACAGATAGTAGGAAGCCTCTTATGTTTTAACTTTCATATCAAGATGTTAACTTCGGATGACACCGATTTTAACCAAATAGTTTAAGTAATATTCATATTAGAACTCACAGTTGTGTTGAAACGAAGAAACAGAAAAATAACATCATCTATCAAGTGTCCAAGTCTATTTGATCTCCTCTCAATTCAAGTTACTCGATCGTAGTTGCAGATTAAAAGTTCCTCAAACTCCATTTTTTTTTATTCAATTGGATCAAAAACGCTACTTTTTTTATATCCATGGATGGACCGAATTACCTATATATTTTGTTGGTTTATTAGAAGAATAAAAGAAAAAATCGTTTGTTTGACAAATATAAATATTATTTTCGGTTTTCAATGATCAAACAAAGATAAACTATAAATAAATTTAGGGTAAATTTGAAGCAACTATCAAGCTTCTTTTGACCACTTAATAGTAGTTCTAATTAGGGATGAGCTTTTTGACCGAAAAACCGAACCGAAATCAGTTGGAACTGGATTAGAGTTTTCGGTTCTCGTAAAACCTCATTTTCGGTTTTCGGTTCCGGTTCCGGTTCCGGTTCCACCGGTTATCGGGTAATTCGGTCTTAGAACCGAAACCGGTTTGTATGAAATTTTGTATTTGTCATATGGTTGACTATGAACTATTATTTTTGGTGATATTGTTGGTTATTGAACTATTTTCATTGGTGATATGGCTAATGGTTATTGTTTGTAAGAACGAAGTCAACGAACTATTATTTATTGATCATATGTTAGTGTCAACGATGCATGCATGTTCACTTATGATTTCAAGTATTTTTAGTTCTAACTTTAAACCGTTTAGTTTTTTGGTTATTAGTTAACCTTTATAGGTAAAAAACAACTAATATTAATGTATCATATTGCTTTTAACAAAAATATTCACCGGTTATCGGTTATTTCGGTTCACACTCTTGAAACCGGTTCCAAAGTAAATTTTCGGTCTTATCCGGTTCTATACCGGAAATAACCGGAACCGAAACTAGAACCGGTTCCTTTATATTGGTTCGGTTTTCGGTTCTAGCTTTTACCAATTTCGGTTATCAATTATTTCGGTTCCGGTTCGGTTCCAAAACCGAACACACCCCTAATTCGGACCGTGTAGCGTTTTGGCTACATAGCTCGTGAGGGGTCGTGAAGGACCAATTTTCTCTATTCTTGACAACTCTGCTAGAAATCAACTGGGAATGACTCGTTTGTTGTTGCATTGCTAATAAATGTCTGTATGGTGAAAAACAAGTAATTAAGAAGCTAATATAAAGATTTTCACCACAAATCTAGGCAAAGCATAGGGAAAATCGCATAAAAATATGTATAAATTAGAGTATACCAGTGATTGTGATAGTATTATGGAAAAACCCCAAGAACAATGTAAGTTCGATATTGGTTTGTCTCTTGGCTATTAACTATGAAGGGTAATACCAAAAATGCTTAGATGGTTATCAAAATCCAAAACTATCTTTACTTTATCCTCTTACTTATTAAACCGCGACATGTGAAATTTACTAATTCTATTCTCTTTTCTTTTCTTTTCTTCTCCTTTTATTTTAAAAATTCTTGTAAGAATAAAAATAGAAAAAAGATTAAAAGTATACGGCATAATAATATAATATTAAAGGTACCTGCCATTTGTTAACAGGCCCATGGCCCTTATAAATTTTGAGCCCGCAAACTCACAAAAGCCCATTACTCCCATCATTCCTTTCCATTTTCAGACCTGAAGAAGCAGTGAACGAGAAGTCAAGATCCGGCGGCAACCCAGGAAATACAAACAGCGATTCACGAACAAAAACGACTCACGAATTTCTCAATCTGTCAACACTGCGTCTCACTCTCAGCCACCGTCTACTCACCCTCACGGCTCAGAGATTCTCTATCTGGAGGTAAATAAATTTCTAACCCTTATTTGATCCATGTCTATTGTTGTTTTGTCATTTGTTACCATAAAATCTTTAATTTACTTAGATTTGCTACACCATGTATTTGCACTTGTTATTAGTTCCGATGAAGTTTAATAATAGCATTGCTACCTGTGTAATGTGCTTTATTAGCTGTCTCATTAATCTAGACAATTTTCCATTGTATTGATTATTGATTGGTTTTGCAAAATTTAAAGTTGCGAATCATCCGTTATGATAAAGAACTATTTTATTCACCTAATATTAATGAACTAGGTATGAGTTCTGCAGTATGAAAACAAATTACAGTAGAAGTCTAGAAGAGATTCATGTGTACCACATTGGAAATTTTGAACAATATCTAGCTAAATTGTTTCGCTTTTGAGGTGGTATAATGAACTTTCATGCTCTCATTCATTGTTGTTTCTTAATTTGCAGGTTCATATATGCTGGCTTTAGCTACCTCTTCTGCTGATTAAACTAAATAGCATTACAGCCATTACTTTAAGCTGATAAATTTATGTTGTTTTTGTAATTGTCGATGGTGCTTGGCTTCTCTTATAATTTCATTGATCTTGATATATAGAACACAGCCGCTGTTACGTTGCCAGGAAGGACTTAATTATATCCAAGTTGCTGGTGCATTGCACCCTGAAAATGATTCTTTTAATGTCACATTAGCAAAAATTGAAAAAACGGTTCGTGAATAACTGCTCGGGTATGGCTACACGACAAGTTGGACTTCCATTGATGAATCTTGTCAGAACAAAGGGAATGCCCATTCTGCAGCAGTTGGAGATAGAGGAGTGCCTTCTTCGGACCTCATCAGAAAATTGGTGCATCATTAATGATGGAACAGATAAGCCCAACATAGTCATGGGGGTTTCTGGGTAAGATTCATTGCTACTTTTAAGTAAAATGCAGGTTGTATTTGCCCTACATTTTAGTCAACTATACCTTGTTAAAATTAGCTGGGAAGATTTTGTTCACTGTATACTGAGAATCTGAGATCATGTGCATTAACGCCAATTGAGATTCTGCTATGTTACTGAGATCTTATCATTTTACATGAATCTGTTATTAGCAAACCTGCAGAACTTGTTGAAATTAGGCCTGTACTAGAAGATAAAATTCCTGTGATACGAAGATTTACTGGTGGTGGAACTGTAATAGTTGATCATGGGACAATATTTATTTCCTTTATATGTAACAAGGATGCTGTTTCTGATGTACAACCATATCCTCGACCTATCATGTCTTGGAGCAGCCTAATATACAGTAACGTCTTCCAAGGAATTGCTGATTTCAGGCTTCGTGAGAATGGTATGAAGATTAAACCATACCCTTATCTATAAGCTTCCCTACCAGGCTGGATTGAATGATATTTATATAATATGTACTACGATTTCTTTTATCTTTCTGTAACATCCCAATTAGGTTTATGGAATTCGATGTGTTCTGCTTGTTGGTGTTGCTTTAGTTTCTTTTAATTAAAAGTACCTACCTTTATTTTTATGGTAAATTTCTTTGCATCATTTCTTGGTTTTCTTTTTATGCAAAATATATTAGACACCAAATGCTATCTCGTAAATATTTTTATTTGGTTTGTGACAAGTCTGATACCATGAATTTCTTTATCTTTTATAGATTATGTATTTGGCCATCGCAAGTTTGGTGGAAATGCCCAATCAATTACTAAAAATCGGTGGATCCATCATACATCTTTTCTGTGGGATTATGAGGCTCTTAACATGTCCTATCTAAAGCTTCCTAAACGGGCTCCTGAATATCGACTTGTATGTTAGTTGTTTTCTGTATCTGTCTCGTTTTATTATATGTAGTCTATATGAATACAATGCCACAAGTTCAAGTACCAAAAAGTTTGCAGGACTGTAAATAAGCTGCAGTGAAAGACACTGTCTGTCAAATGCTGTTGTAGTAGAACTAGTAGTAGCTTTAGTTAGGCCTTCACAGAGGTGGCCATCTCTAATGGGTCAAATCGGTTAAGTTAAAGGATATAAGTATCATAGGAAACGGCTCAAATGAGTCAAGCTCGCAAAAAGTGATCCACTATGTATTCAAATCATAAAACCTTGAAAATCGTTTTATTAGGAAATATTTCTTATCAGTAATGTTTTGTTATAGCATATTCATAAATAAAATCTAAGATAAAAAAAAGACGAAAAGATGCTTGCAGTCCAGCCACACCCTGTTCTGACTTGTACTAAAAAAGATCCATTATCCAAACACATCCTACTTGCTCATTTTGCTATGTTATTCACTTATTCAAACTTCAATGGTTATTTGTTAAGCTTCTTTTTTAAGCATTTATTTTCTACTTCCTGTTTAGGCAAGGAATCATATCGATTTCATCTGCCCCATAAAGGACTACCTTTCAAGATCCGAATTCATCAACAAAACTATTGATGCAACCGGGAACCATTTTTCAGTTGAAACAACTGATTTTGAAGCGGTCAAATCACCATCAAACTTGAAATTTAATCCCACCTCCAGATTATTAACTAACGAGGAATTAGAGGCTGCAGGTAAGACCTCCATATGATTTCATTTTACAGATTTTTGTAAGCCACGAGACGTAGACATATGCATGCAGGTTAATTATCATCAACCGAACTTTGTGGTTTCTTATTCTTTGAAATTTTTTCGTGAATAAAACCTTTAGTCAGCCCTGTTGCACTGCTGCTTTGATGCTTATACAGAATTGGTATTTGTGTAACTTGTTTTACTTTCAGCATGCTTTGGGTTAAGTTGTTAAAAAACATCTCAACTTTTGTAGACATAACCTGTAATAAAACATAGTATGATACTATGATGATGTTGTTTTCTTCTCTCTACCATTTTATTGTTGTTACTATCTTGAAATTAGATTGTGCAGGTGTTTAGATGTGTTAGCAACTTGCAAACTTTTCAATAATCATGATTCTTTTTCCCTTGTAAGAATCGATTATGCTTTTGATCCATGTAATTTGCTAAGAATTATAGATTTGGGGGTTAATTCTTAGGGCACTTATGATCCCTCTTCAATTTGAAATGACGAAAGTATTTAGTTAATTCTTTTTTTATTTTATTTAATTTAAAATATTAACTCTCGTTTAAAACACCAACATCAACACTACCCAATTTCGTCTTAGCGGGATATAACCCTCCGGTTAAAAAGCGAGTAAAAATCCAAGCTAGCACAATACCATTAAGATAAACTTAGCCTAAATAAAATTTAATTGGATTTGGTATAAACTAGTATCGCTTTTAGTGTAATATCTTTAGTATTACTATTATATTGTTATTATTATTTATTATATCTTTTGCTTTATATTTATTTATCTATTCATTTTTATTTATGATATATTATTATTATTATTATTATTATTATTATTATTATTAAAATCAAGGTTCTAAAAATCTTGTCATGGTTCGCTATGACCGTCAAGACACGAGGTGACGCCACTAAAAGGTCCAAGACTTGAGCGTAAAGCTTGTTGTATGCTAAAAGCTTAGCTAGATGTGTTTTTACCCGTTATAATTCACATTTTTTTAGGCGTGATGAATGATGCTAAGCTATGCGGGCCGGATATATAGTTATTCAATTATAATAAATGGTTAGATTCACTAAAAATGATGAAGAATAATGATGATCTGTGATATAAATCTATACTCATGTGCGTTTTATAAAAGTGTGTGTGTGCAATTTATTTGCAAAATTTTGGCCTTAATTCATGCTTTATAGAACATCATCGTTCTGCCATGACTTTCAAGGCTAGGCTTAACCATGCAATCACGTCTCACTTCACTTTTTTTAGAACCTTGATATTGCTTAATTTTCTTCTTACCGCTCTACATGTTATCATGATTCTCCTTCTCTGTAAAATACTGTAAGAGGTTATATTCTCGGAGAACAGAAGCTCTTCCATGTAAAGCCTTAATCTATCCTCTCACCTTAGTGATGAGTGTCCTCTCCTTGTGTCGTTGACTACAACAATTTTCGCTCCAGATATCGGAGAGTTGAACGTGATTCAAAAGTCCTCCAATATTCGCTAGTGGGTCGTGCATGATTTTCGAAGCTACTCCAGGGGTGGGGTTCTTATCTTCAAGATTGTGTCTTCATCGTGGCATTTTTCAAATCTGCAGCCAAAAAGTGTCCATAAACGCTTTTTTCAAATCATCGCCGGAAGGTGGGTGCTAGGGATGGCAAAAAAACCCGAACCTGACGGAGAAACCCGAATTAAATGGGGCGGGGCAGACATTATCGGGGAACGGGGCATTAACGGGGTAGTGATTAGGATGCCTTCCCCCGCCCCGCCCCGATTTTATATTATATTTATACTTTTATATATTTTATTTATATATTTATTATTTAAAATGTATATATATACATAACTAATTTGTATTGTATTTTATGGACGGTTTTACAGTCGAAATCTTCGTTTTTCAGCTGTATTTTCGTGTTTGCATTTTGTATTTTTGTGAATGGATGTACAAATTTCGGGCCAAAAATGGGGAACGGGGCGGGGATCGGGGTAAGTTGTAGCCCTAACGGGACACCCCGATAAACTTCCCGACGAGGAAACAGGGCGGGGACGGGGCATAATTTCCTTATTGGGTCCGGGGACGGGGATTGCCTACCTCGCCCCAAATCCATTCCTACTGGGTGCGTGATTTCAAAGTTAAGATTAAGTGAATATTCTTTCAACAAAGCACCATCGAAATACTTTTTTAAATTTGCATAGGCAGACTCTTTTTCAAACAGAATTTTTGAGATCAATGTTTCTCATTCATCATTTTCTTGTTTCAGCAACTTATTATGTTTCGGTTTTCTAACTCGTGAATTTCTTTTGTATCAAGGTTATTGATTCGTTAATTTCTTATGTATTTGAGATTGTGCATCAACTTCTTATAAATCAATGTTGAATATGGATTGTGCATATACATCAATTCTTTAGATAGTGTTAGCCGATTTTTGATTTATGCGATTGTGCATTGTTCATCAATTGTGATGTATCAGTTAAAACGTAGATAATTTTCAATCGTAAACAATGTGGTCTCTTTGTAAGTAAAGCATATGTTATTCTTAATGTGGTCTTATGGCGTGGTCTACATCATGAGTTATGACCATTTGTTTTGACTTGTAATGAAAATCATGTGGTCTATTATCTCTCTTACTGTTTTTACCTTTTAGGGAATATTAGGACAAAGCGTTTTGAGGCTTTTAAGGTTGGAAGTTTTTTATTTTGAAAATAAAAGTTTTCAACCTTGTTTGAGTGCAGGGTTGACAACTTTTATTTAAAAATATTTCATACGTGGATCTGATTTTTTACAGGTTTAGTTCATCTCAATCTGAATCTTTTGCACTATTGATCCCTACTCAACTTGAAATGACTAAACTATCATTTTTCTATCATTTATTCATTTTTAATTTATTATCAAGTAATATTAAATTTTCCAAAGGAATACCTCTCTCTTTCTCAAAACTGGCCACTTCCACTCCGTCTCCACCTTCGGTCTCCTCCACCATCTCCGACCACACACAAAAATCAGATGAGTAATCTGGTAAAGCAACCTCCACCTCTAGCTTCATCTGCTCCACCTCCACCATCTCTGACCACACACAAAAATCAGATGAATACTTAAAGCAACTACAAAATCGATTCACCAAAATTTGTTCTTGAATAAGATGAAGGGACACACACACATCAATTATGAACCCTAAATCTGGAAGAACTCAAACATCAATGAAGAACTCAAAAACCCTAAATCTGGAAGTCGATGAACAATTCAAACCCCCTAAATCTAGGTATCAATGATGAACTCGTAAACATACAAATCTATGATTGATGGTGAACACATCGAACTCAATAAACACAAACTCACCTTCAATATGCAAATGATGAATATTGAACCTCAAAATGAATACGTTTGCGGATGAATATGAAGATATTTGCGTTGGGGTAGGCATCGTTGTCAGTGGTGGCTTAGGTGTTTGCCGGAAGAAAGAAGGCGGTTAGGGTTGGGGTCGGCATCATCGATAACAGTGAGCTCCCATTTATGTTAGATGGATCAAATAGTGAGGTTGTGAGGAGGTGGTTAATGGAGTTGGTGGTGACGGGTGATGGAGATGGTGGGTGTGATGGTGATGGTGGTGTCTTCGGCAACCATCAAATATCTGTACTTTGATCATTTTAAGATAAGGGACCAATAGTGTAAGAGATTCGGCTCAGGAGAGACCAAACCTGTAAAAAAATTGAACCCAGGGAGGAATCCATAATTTCTAACATACCACATAACCAAAAGTGTAATTAAGGGGCTGTTTGTTAAAACAGAATGATTAAGCACTGAATGATTTTGTGGTCTGAATAATTCAAAGACTCTGAATGAATCTGCTTCTGTGACATGCTGTTTGATAAAGGTTCTGAATGAATAATCTAAATGATGCAAATTATCATTTCAACCTTAATAGTGAT
>JAUEJL010088990.1:0-14444 GCA_032274825.1 Drosophyllum lusitanicum
TTCAGTTGTAAATACTTTTATGTTTTGGTAAACGCTTCCGCAGTGTATTTAAAAGTGAAAATTTTATGGGTGAAAATGCGGTGTTACACAATAGACCTTCACCTTAACTAATTTGAGTGTTCATAAGACGAAATATTATTCATCACCCCACCAATTTTGCTACTTCCTCCGGAAATGTTAACCATTTGGACCATTTGATTGTACTTTTCTTTTTAACTCTTCTTCTTAACCATTGAAACACCAATAGTTGTAAATCCACCAATGTTTTATTGATGTCTTTCTTTTGGTTCTTGAATATAAGTTCATTCCTACTCTTCCAAATACCATAAAGTAACGCTCTTGCCGCCACTTCCCACAGCATAGATCTTGTAGATGAACCAAACCACGACCCCGCTGTGAAAAGATCTTCAAAAGAATCCATGCCGTTGTAAGTCACGCCCCACCATTTGAAGAACTCTCTCCATACCTTTATAACCCTCCTGCATGTTATTAGTGAATGAACCACCGTTTCTTGTTCTTCGGCGCACCTCGGACACAAAACGGGTAAGACATCTACACCTTTATCTACCAATTTTGTTAGTACCGGCAATCGATTATGCTCCATTCTCTATGCAAAAATATTGATCTTCTTTGGAACGATTCTTGACCAGAATTTTCTTTGTTGACTGTGTGCTTCTTGTGTCTTCAAATTTTCAGTAGATGTTTTCATTTCTTTGACCGAGTAAGCCTCCATTCCTCCCATGCTCCACTGCCACCTATCTGATATATATTTTTTCAAAGATACTACAGATAAGTCATTGAACAAAGACTGTATTTCCTCCCCCAATCTTCCTCTAACCTGCCCAAAACATTCTTTTTCCCACACTCAATTTTTATCTTCCCAATACCCCATTTCCCCAACTAGACAAATTTTGTTTCTTACTCTATTAAATATTATTGGATATGCCTCTTTTAATGACAATGAACCCAACCACCTATCTAACCAAAATTGTGTAGCTAACCCATCACCCACATTTACTTTAAAAAAGGATAATAATGGTATTCCCATCGATATTAATTCCAACCCAACTTTGATAATTCCAACCCGAATACCCAACCCTTCTTTCTAATCATTAACATTCAACCCGCCCGATACCCCATAAATACTTTTGATCATCCAGACTCATAGATTCTCCTCTTTTTTGAATTTGTACCACCACTTACCTAAAAGACTTAGATTGTAAGTGTTTAAATCCCCAATACCCAAACCCCCTATCCAAATTTAAAATAGTAACATTCCACTTAACCCAATGAATTTTTTTATTATTTGAAACCCTCCCCCAAAAGAAATCTTTCCTTACCCTCTCAAGAGCACGAAGAACAGCTGCAGGGACCCGAAAGACAGAGAAGTAGTACAACGAAATACTAGATAGTACCGACTTAATAAGCGTGAGACAACCCTCAAACGAGATTGTTCCTTCTTTCCATGACGCCAACCTAGACTTGACTTTCTCCAACACCTTCTCCCAATGTGCAGTTCTCTTCATGGACACATCAATTAGCAGCCACAAATATGAAAATATTTTATCTCCTACTTTGCAACCAATGCGATTTGCATACCACTCCACTTCATTCTTATCCACTCCAATACCATAAAGACTGCACTTTTTCCAATTAATGTTTAACCCTGACGCCATTTGCCAGCATTTTAGTTGTAATTATTGTATATGTTAACTTTGTTATTGTATGTATTAAACTTATACATTTACTATTCCTTTATATAACTAAAGTATATACAATAGCAACAAATTAAAATTTTAATTAAGATTACCCACTAAAAACAATGGAAATCCTGGCCATAACCGAATTAATCAAAATAATCGAATCAAATTAACCGAAGAGGCTTTTCAAAATAAAAATATAACCGAATAGTCAATCATCGGTTTTTTAATAACCAAATTTTTCAGTATAGCTATGGTTATGAGTGTCTGGTTAACCACTTAACTGACATTATATTATAATATATTTTTATATATAATATGTTATGTATTTTTAAAATTTTAGCAAGTTCTTTATTCTTAACATTTTATTAATGCTTAGTTAAGCAATTCTTGTTATCTACTTATCTAGATGATTTTAAAAAATAATTCACTTTTTACCTATTCAAATAGTTATATAAAAATATATAATGATTATATTTTACAAATATCAAATATTAATATTTCTTATATTTGATTCAGAATAGTTATTATATTTTTAAATTTATTTGAAGATTAAAAAAAAAGAAATTGGACCTTTATTTCTTTTTTGCAGATAGACCAAATAGAATGGCTCATTAAAGGGATTGTTTGTTAAAATAGAATGATTAAGTACTGAATGATTTTATGGTCTGAATAATTCAAAAGCTCTGAATGAATCTACCTTTGAATGTGACATGTTGTTTGATAAAGGTTCTGAATGAACAACCTGAATGATGCAAATTATCATTTTAACCTTAATAATGATATATTATATTATAAGATATAATTGTTTAACAAGATAACGTGTGAAAGAATGAGTATTAGGGTAAAATACTTGGTGCTTAATGATTCAGAATACACTTTAATGTAGAATGAGCTGAATCATTCAGCAGTATTATGCTGAATCATTCAGCACAGTATTTATTCAGAGGCAGCAATCAAACACGCTGAATGCTGAATGATTCAACATTCAGCGCTGAATAGTTCCATTAAGCAACAAACAAACAACCCCTAAATCATTAAAAAAAACCTTTGAAGTGTATAAACTTTTTAACCCAATAATTGTAACAACCTTATGGACGAACCCAAGAATTCACAAAAAATCATATGGAAAGAGAGATTGCTACATAAAACCTTAAACCATCTTCAAATATACTCGTATTCATATGATCATATCCCCTTTCTATACATATTGGCGCACATTTTAATTTTAATGCCTCAAACATTAGCTCTTGAATCAGATTTTGGTCTCTAATTTGAGTCTATGTTTTCTTCAGGTCCAATCAAATGAAGAGAAAATTATCAAGACTTGTTGGAACTGGATTTTACACAGAAGCCCTCTCTTTATTTTCAAATCTCCATTTTCAGTCACACCCCCTCAACGAATTCACCTTCCCTTTTCTTCTTAAATCATGCTCGAAGCTACGACTAGTCTCCCATGGCCAGATGCTTCATGCCCATCTCACAAAAACTGGGTTCAATTCAAATATATATACCGCTACCTCTCTTACGGATATGTACGTAAAGTTTCAGTTTTTAGACAGTGCGCTTAAGGTGTTCGACGAAATTACTGAACCAAATACGACCTTGATCAACGTTCTTATTTCAGGGTTTTTTCAAAACAGGTGTTCCGAGAAATCTTGGGACATTTTTAAACGACTTAGTGAGTATGGGCTTAGACCCGATTCGGCTACAATTGCTAGCTTGTTGTCTGGTTGTGACATTGCTGTCAAAGATGGCCAACAGGTTCACTGCTGGGCTGTCAAGATTGGTGTTGAAACAGACATTTATGTAGCCACATCGCTTGTTACAATGTACTCGAATTGCAAGCACCCTCTGACTGCATCACTTGTTTTCTATCAAATAAATGATAAAAATGTGGCTTTCTATAATGCGTTCTTTACTGGCTTATTACAGAATCAGATTCCTCAACGGGTATTTATAGTATTTAAAGAAATGCTACAAAGTTCAGTCCAGAGTCCGAATTCAGTCACATTTCTTTCTGTTCTATCTGCTTGTTCTGATCTCAAGAATCTAAAATTAGGGAGACAGGTTCACGGGTTACTAATAAAAGTTGATTTAGTACTCGATCTCTTAGTTGGAACTGCAGTTTTAGACATGTATTCTAAATTCGGGTATTGGCATTGGGCTTATGATGTTTTCAAGGAACTACAAGGTGTAAGGAGTCTTATAACATGGAATTCAATGATATCCGGGGTGATGTTAAATGGTGAGAGTGAGAACGCTGTTGGTTTGTTCATGATGTTAGAATCTGATAATCTTAAACCAGATTCAGCAACTTGGAATTCTATGATAAACGGGTTCTCAAGTCTAGGAAAAACAGATGAAGCATTCCTGTTCTTTAGGAAAATGCAGTCCACTGGAGAACCCCTAAGTATGAAATCTTTAACTAGTTTATTATCAGCTTGTGCATCTGTATCGTTGTTAGCAAGTGGAAAAGAAATCCATGGTTATGTTATTCGAACAGGTATCAATAAGGATGAATTTGTTGCCACTGCAGTTATTAATATGTACATGAAATGTGGTCGATCTTCATGGGCGTTTTTGGTTTTTGACCAATTTGAGGAAAAACCAAAAGACCCGGTTATTTGGAATGCTATGATATCTGGGTATGGAAGAAATGGGGAGAGTGAAGCTGCTTTTCATATGTTCGAGTGGATGCAAAGAGAGAATGTAAAGCCAAATTCTTCGACCTTTAGTTGTGTTTTATCTGTTTGTAGTCACTCAGGAAAACTCGAGAAAGGTCTGGAGTTTTTTAAGTTGATGAAACACTACAAAGTGGATCCAACTTCTGAGCATTATGCTTGTTTGGTAGATATGTTGGGTCGATCTGGTAATATAGATGAAGCTCGGGGGTTACTTTTGAAAATCCCTGAAGTTTCAAGTTCGGTTATTGATTCTTTGATTGGCTCGTGTAAGTTTCATTCGGATGTGAAAATGGGAGAAGAGGTGGCTAGATTACTTGCGGATTTGGATCCTGAAAGCTCGATACCGTTTGTGCTTTTGTCAAGTATTTATGCACGCGAGGGAAGGTGGAAGGAAGTTGAAGATTTGAGAGATGAGATGGATCGAAAGGGATTAAAAAAGATTAGTGGTTTTAGTTCAGTAAGCGCGAGATAAAAGGAACAAAAGGGTCTAGAATCGAAGTGTTGTTTGTGGTTTTAAGTTTCATGTATGTGATTCATATCTTAATGGGTATACCTATCATAAAGAGTTGGTACCATATATAGCCTTGTGAAGTGTGGTAATAGTAGTAGAGATGGTGGTGGTTATGGTGTGGTGGGAGGTTGATTTTAGCAATGTGGTGGTGGTAGGAGGTAACGGTGATTGTAAAGTTGGATGAAAGGATAGAGGCTTAAGAGAATTCTTTTTTATTCATGAACATATGATAAATGATTGTAAGGAAGTTTCTTTACATGTATAACATGAATTCTATTTGATTTCTTAGTTATAAGCATAGAAACAAACATTACACCTTGCAAGGATAAATGATTTCTAATATAGATCAAAATCCAACTACAGACAAAGGATTTCTAATATCTAACCTAGATTTCAAGTATAAAACAATTAAGATGTTGTGTAACATGTTATTGGGTTTAAATCCCTCTAAGTTACCAAATAGTTTGTAGCCTAACGATAACAAGATGTTGAAAAGTACTCCCTATAACCTATGTTCATAAGTTTAAGTTTCAGACTATATTAATACGTGCGTTTGTTTTACTTTTCAAAAAAAAAACACTCTAGGCTGCCGGGTATATTAGTCATTTTATTATTTAAAAAAGTTTTCGTGAGTGTCTGCGAACATCCTTTTCCGAATCATAAAAACCGCTGTGAAATCAGTAATTTTGTACTACGCTTGTCTCGTTTACGTCCACACACACGTTGCTGACAACTTCATCTTCTTCATCCACCTCTGTAACTCTTTCTCTCTCCATCTAATGGCTTCTTCCATATATTCTTCCTTTCAAGCTGTTGTCCCTCGATGGAGCCCCACCAACAAAAACTTCAGAAACTGGTTACTCTCTCACTGGAAAAGCAAGCAAACATTCAATTTCACTCCGTTAATTGTTTCTTCCTCTTTCAATGATGACCCCATCTCCCCACCTTCTAATAACAAAAAACCCCAGGCAATCACAATCAATCTCTTTACATTTCTTTTTTTATGTATATGTACATATCATCGTAGTTTTTATCAATTGCTTGATTGATTAATTGCAGATGAGTTATGATCCTTCAGAAGATCTCTTCGGGATATCCGCGGATTTGCAGCCGAGGTATGTCTTCTGTTTACTTGTTAGGTTATTTAATAGCCCCAATTTTGAATCATTGTTCATCCTCGTTTTGTTCAATGTGATAATCTAAACTGCTGTTTTTCGTTTTGTATATCCGGAATTTATGTATTCTACTGCATTTTTGGTGGTTTGATTGAGATTATGCTCAGTATTGAGATGGATGTGAATTTTGACTATCAAAAGTCAAATGTAGATTCTTTTTTATTGTGATCTTCTGAATACTGAATCAGTATGTACTCCCTTTGCTGTAGAATATGATTACAACTTTTAACATGTAGTTGTGTAGAAGAGTTTGGCTAGTAATAAGTCTTTTGTAATGTTCATTAGTGGCAAATCAAAAAGAAACTTTGTAAAATAACGGGTATCAAAGAATTTTAGCTAGAATGGGTACGTAAAAGACCAACGTGCTTTTTCATACTTGTCGTACATTTGTCTTTTGTACTAGAGAAAATGCGACTTGTGTCATTATAAGATGACGTTTTGTTCCACTTTGGTCATTTGGTAATTTGATACCAGTTACGATTTTGACGTAGCACTTATCTTTGTTTACCTTTTGTTCCACTTTGGCAATTAAAAGATGGTTTTTTGTTACAATTGGGTTATACGGTAACCGACACGTCAGTGTTTGATCAGGTTATTGAATGACCTAAGTTGAAGAAAAAGCCAACCTGTAATGAGCGTGGTAATGTGGTATTTGCCCAAGTATAATGGCTAGCGTATGACAAGTAAAACATATATTAGTATTTTAAGTAATTTGCCATTTAACCTACATTTGATTGTATAAAATATCTTTATATCAAAAACATCTAGGAGCTAAAAGAAGTCCTGTCAGATTTGAGTATTACTGTATATCTGAATCTTTATAGTTAAGTAGAACTTTATTGGTGGGTTGATGACATTCTCACATACTTTGATTTTGTAGAAGTGATAGGAGTGAAAAACATTCGCAACTATTTTAGCTTCAGATACAGTGAGTGTAATTTTAAAATTTTGTAGAAACACTATACTTGGAAAGCTTGAATATTCATCACCATTGTACTTCAGACTTTTGCTCTTAAAAACCATTATATCTGTAAAAACTATGGCAACAAGTTCAAGTAGTTGAAATATGATACCAATTAAGCCATTAAAATCGGTAACCAAAGGAAAACGTAGAAATCTCAGGGGCAAAATAAAACCAATACTTTGAGAAGTAGGTAATCTCCCAATGTTTAACCAACCAAAATTCTCATAATCCTAATTTGATAATCCCTGTTTATAACAAAAGACTACCTTAGGGAATAGGTTTTCTTGTTCAATAAGGAAACTACTGAAATAAGGAAGCTATTAAACTTATTAGGGCAAACTTCTACAGAATGTATCCAACTTTACACATTTTGCTCGTATGTATCCAACTTTAAAACATACCTTTCAATGTATTAAACTTTCAAATTGCCACTACTGTATATATACAACTTGCTATAGCAGGTTACTTTCCGTGGACAGTTTTATTTTCCTGTTAATATCATCGCCACAGGCTGGCGCTGACTTTATTTTCTCCGGCAAAGTTCGTCGATTTTCAGTTAGTCAGTGGTGTTGGGAGTGTTCGCTGGAGATGGAAATGGTTTCAAGCGTTTCGAAGTTGGTCCAGATTCTTCACTGATCTAAATCAAATCAAAATCGTAATAATAATAATATAGTAATATTTTGGTATAAAAAATAAATAAAAAGTGAAATAATTACCTACAACCTGTTGAACAAGTTTTCAGATACATACAATAGCCTAGTGTTGAAAGTCGAATATATTCAAAGGTAAGTTTGAAAGTTGTATACATACTATAGTAAAACACGTAAACTTAGATACATTTTCGAGAAGTTTGTCCGAAGTTATTATTATTTGACTCCTCAAACTTATTTTAATTTGCAATTCCTTCTCTTATACTAGTTTTTTCTTTCATTTCAACTAATATAATGGTTTTTTTAAGGCTAAAGGTTGCTACCATTGTTATAATTGTTTCTTACTCAAAGTTTTAACACCAAATAAATTTTATAATGTAACGATTTCAGAAAAGCACTTTCAAATGGCTCTAGTCCAAAGTCATGGTTTGGACCAAATGGTCAGTATATTAGAGAGTTGCCTTGCCCAAGTTGCAGAGGAAGGGGCTACACTCCTTGCAAAATGTGTGGCATTGAAAGATCAAGATTAGATTGTTCACAATGTAATGGTAAGGTAAGAATACAATCATTTATATCATTTTTCTTTAATGTTTTCATTTTTTTCAATTGTGGGTCCTATCTGTTGAGGACCCTAATCACCTAATTCACTCTTCCATAGCTAATTCTTAGAAATATGAGTATATGACATCTTTTACATAATGCTTATGTAACTTATGTATTGGATCATGGTAGGGTATGGTTACATGTCATCAATGCGTGGGAGAATGTGTAATTTGGGAAGAGTCTATCGATGAACGACCATGGGAGAAAGCCAGATTAATGTAACATCTTCAATCTTGATCGACTTTACTTATTAAATTTCTTTAGAGATGGCAAGATGGGTGGGTTGGGTAATTGGTCAAAATGATACTTGTTCTTACGAAAATGACAAACAGAAAGAAAAGGAACAATACAATTTGCAGAACCAAACATTTAAGAAAAAACTGTCTAAGATATAAATTCAATTGGCACCATCATACTTGACTTATCCTCTTTCAACTCTATGTGTTCTTTGACATTTTCACAAAATTATTACGGAGTATTTGTTTACAACAAAAATTCAATTGTCACTCTTCATCTCTCTATGATATTAATGTTGGTAATTTGTATTACCAATATTATTTAAGTGTAATGGGATGAACTTGTTGACCAATGTAATCTTAAAAACTATTGAACAAGCAAGGCTGGTGCGGAGTGCACACTTGTTTGAGTTTATTTTGATTTAAAGTTTACTGTTATTTAGGGGCGAAACCCCTGAACGACGGGGTCCGGGGTCAACGCCCCTGGTGGCGGGATCCAAGGGGTGGCAACCCCTGGCAGGGTCCAAGGGGCAGGGTCCCTGGCTGGGGTCGGTTAAAATTGCTTTATGGAAAATGCATGAAAATCCGAAATTTGGTTCTCAAACCCGGTTTTTTTCCCACCCGTTTTATGGCAGTTTTTGGTAGTTTCTAACAGCCATCGACAGTTTTTGTCATTCGTTTTGGTCATCTTTTTGGTACAGAACATTTCATAACATTTATTGCAAATTCTCTGTTCGATTATATACTGAGTTTTATCCGATTGAGATTTCGATTGTACCTTGGAATTCTTCAATCTAAAAGTGTATCACGACTCTCGGTAATCCAAGCAATCGAAAATCCAGAATTCTAACAATTAATTCATGCATTTATTAGTTGAGTAATTGACTTCTGAACTATCATATTTGTTCATTGCAAGCACACCACTCTTGCAAAAGTGCCAAAAAGCACATGGTGGAAGAGCCATTTGGATATATATGATCAATTAGATCCAAAAGAATTATTTTGTTCAACACTTCTAATCTAAAATCTCTCATTTTTGCATTGATTGTGTTCCTTTTGACATTTTACAAGAAAATGGTGTCTTTGGTTTTTTGCAATGAAAAGTGAGATATTAGAGGTGGTGAAATGGGCGGGGCAGATGGGTTGGATAACATTTCAAAACAGAGTAGGGTTGGAAAAAGTGCTTTTCAGGTGGGTCAAAACAAGTCCGGTCGGTTTGGCCCAACAACATTTTTCGTTCTTAAACAAAATTAACATATAAAGTATGACTGAGAAACTTTATTATTACAATATCTGTCTATATATATATATATTTCTTGAGTAAAGTGATTTAAGAGGTTGCGAGCACTCAAGTTAAATGCACTTCAGGTCACTTTTAACCAGTTCAATCCATCTAACCTTTTCATTTTTAACTAAGTTCTAATCTTGACACGTTGATCCGTTAGAAGTATAATATAACCCAAATCAACCCCTTTACAAGAAAATGGGTGCCAATTAGGATCTCTATCTATCTCTCTCTCACGCACATGTTGTCATGAATATTTCATGCATTCAGTTCACCATTGAAAGTAAAGGAAGACGATGAAGTGGACAATCTTGAAATAAAATTGGTCGCAAAGAAAAAGTCAAATCGTGTATACCAGTCTCCATCTCCAGAAGTTGGTTTGAAGATTAGTAGATCTTTGAAAGCAAGTTTGTTTCTTTCCTTACAAAGTTTATTGAATTTTACACGTAAATATTGTTTTTATAAATAAAAAGAAACACAGAGGACTCACCAGATCATGAACTTAATCTTGTGTTTTTAGTTGGGTGATTGCAGAGCCTCAATGCCAAAACTGGACTATTTACAAACAGAATGAAAATCATCCATGGTGATCCTAAGCTCCATGCTCAAAGAGTGGCTGCAATCAAGGTTCTAAATTCTAACTACCATATTTCATATTATGTACCTGTTATTCATTTAACAACAGTGATTGTGGGTCCCATGTAGAATAGTAGAATAAATAGACGGGACCCACATGGAGAATGGAAGTAAATAAAATAGCACTTTACGGGTCCTGTTTTGTAGAAATCTAAAGGGTCTGTTGATGCAAGAAAGCATGCTTCCGAAACCATGAAATCCTTCTTCAGTGATCCAGAAAACCGGCGTAAGAGAAGCATTTCCATGAAAGGTATGCTTAGATGGAAGTTGCGGTTTTGACCCGTTTACTTTTGAATTGGTCAATTAGGGTTATGTTCTATATAGATATAATAGTAAAATTGAGTTAAAAGAGGAAATGGGTCAAAGGTCGCGCAAAGTGTAGTTTGGGTGCATACAACCACCTAACTCGTCTTTACTCAAATAATCAGATCATGTTATAAATCGTGCAACTTTTTCAATAGCAAACTGCAGAAAAGGGTACACAACTTATTCCAATTTCCAGTTGTATTAAACTTTATTTTTGATTAATTAAGGGTATCCTACTTAAAACTTTAATCAAAATGAGGATTCGAGGGAGGTGTCCTGGTAATAATGCTGCGGGGGACCTGTTAGCCAAACTATCTAGTCAACAGGTGACAACTGCATGGCATGCCACATCAGCCGCCAGGTAGACAAAGAGTGTTTGGACTACCCCAAACCACAATTGAACATAAGTTGGGTACCCTTCGGTGCAGTTTGCCCTTTTATTATATAACAGAATATTATAAAAAAAGTTGGATAAAGAGTGTTTGGACTACCCCAACTCGTTTGAATGCACATAAATCATCCATTTTGAATCACTATTCACTACACATCCGCCCATTTCGGCACCTTTATTTATACTTTTCATGAAATTAGCATTTTGAACTATTGTACTAAAATAGGTGATACTTTGTTTTTAAAGTGAAAATGAGGGTTCTTGTATATTTGTCAACTATAGGAGTGAAATTTTACTGCAAAAACTGTGGTCGTGAAGGGCACAGGAGTCACTACTGCCCAGAACTTGACCAAACATCAGCAGATCGACGGTTCAGGTGCAGGTTATGTGGCGAAAAAGGTCATAATAGAAGACGTTGCAAGAAATATGACTATGTCAAATCAGCGAGTAAAAGTTACAAACAACCCTGCTGCAGCATTTGTGGAAAATCCGGGCATAATCGCAGGACTTGTCTTCAACAAACAAGAGCGGCAGCTACTGCCACTGCCACTGCCACTGAAATTCCAGGCATAAAGAAAGCTGCTTTTGAGTTGAAGAAAAGGGCATACACTTGCTGGCTTTGTGAAGGAGAAGGTCATAATATTAGGACTTGCCCTTCAACAAACAAGGAAAAGGGCATCATGCAATAGTGGTAACTGTATCTTATAGTATAGTCACCTATGGTTTGATTGGCTTTTGAATTTTTTGTCAAAGTTTCGACTACAAATTAACAATATATCTTTGTTAAACCTATCGAGATCCAGATTACATATTACCAAAACCGGACTATTTACCAAGCTTCCTCGTGTTTAAAAAAGTCATTCTAATCAATGTTGTAATGATCATATTATGTGGATTTATGTCTTGAAACTAATGTTTGAGTCACCTATAGTTTGCAAGACCTTTTTTTTATGGGATTTACATTCTATCAAAGAATTTGCATTTTACATCAACAACCTCCACATCTAACAAACCCAAAAAGTCGTTCTCTTCTTCATTCTATCCTCGTATGTAAAACCCGAAAATGTAAAAAGAAATTAAAAAAAAAAACTGGTAAGTTACCTATAATGTTGCATTTTAGAAAATTTGGTTATATTTTTTAGAGTTAATTGTTAATTTGGTCCTTTAACTATCTTATTTCTTTCGATTTGATCCTTTAACTTCAAAAGTGACCAAAATCGGCTTTAAACATCCATTTTTCGGTCTGAATGGTCATTTTGTTAGTTGACCGTTAGTCAAACTCTGTTAAAATAAGGTAAAATGACAGTTATACCCTTATATTTATTATTTATTCATTAAATTTAATCTTATTAATATTTATTATATGTTTACCACCACCATAGCCTTTAGACACCACCACTTCTCTCTTTCTCTCTCTCCCCTATATTTCCGGTCATCACTACAGTCACAATCTCCGGTTGCCATCACTGCTATTACATCTCATCACCGCCAACGACCATCAAACAGAGACACATTCACACAACAAATCTCTAAAAAACAACTACAAAAGAATGAAATTAGAAAAAAAAAACAACTGCAAAAGGATGAAATTAGATAAAAAACAACTGCAAAGCTATTCTTTCAATAGCTTTGCTAGCCCAAATGATCAAAGAAATACGTACAATACCTCCTTTTCTGAACCAAAACAAATTTTCTTCATATCACGTCAAGATTCACGCCACCCATCTTCATCTTATTCTTCCTTTCTTTAACAGAGAAACCCAAAAACATCATTTTGTTTTTTTTTTACTTTCATTTCTGACTGAAATCGAAACCCACATGAACCAAAAACTGTTTTTTCTTGTTTCCAAGTTGCAATCGACACCATCAGAAATCCCATAGAGCCTCCTTTTTTTCAGCCTTCGAGATCTGTTCTTCTTCCTAACCTTCCATGATTATTGCAATTTCTATTTTTGTTGTTGCAATCCGTAACCAACAAATAAATATCTGTTTTTTTTCTATTTTCAGCGAATAAAAAACCACACAAAACCTATTCTTTCTTTTCTTCATTTCAACGAACACAGCAAGCAAAGAACCTTTTTTTTTTGCTATTCCAGAATCACAACAAAGAGGAACAAAACTTTTGTTTTTTTTCTTTCCTTTTGTGAGAAATACAACTTTTGTTCTTTTTCTGAGAAACACAACAATTTTGGTTTTTGTTGCTGTTTATTCAGATCTGTGGTGGCGGCGGTAGTGCTTGTCTTAAGTTCTAGTGGTGGTGGCAGTGGGTGGTGGTGGAGGGTGGGGGTGGTGGTTGGGGAGAAGAGTGTGTGTGAGAGTGATTGTGTGTGTGGAGAGTGGAGAGAATATATATTTTTATATATTTAAAAATAAGAGTTAATTGACGAAAGTACCCCTGACTTAATAGAGTTGACTAATAGTCAAATAACGAATGAACCATTCAGACCGAAAAGTGAATGTTTAAGGCCCATCTTAATCACTTTTGAAGTTAAAGGACCAAATCAGAAAAAATAAGATTGTTAAAGGACGAATTTGACAATTAATTCTATTTTTTATACAAAATATAGTTTATTACATGTAATAACAATTTTAATAAAATTCATTAGTATCTTGATGCACGTTTCCCAAGTTATCTATTCCCGCTTAAAGTTACCACACCAGATTGCCAGAACATTCGAAATTTATCTTCTTCCAAGGAAAGCTCTTTCAAGTAGTGTTACTTTTTTACTCCAATGTTAAGGTTTGGTCCAAGATAGTAACTATAATACATGGTGGTCTACATTTTTTTTATTTTTCTCAACTTTTTTCCATTGTGGATTCCATGAGTCATGAACCCACTTTTTCTATTGTAGTTTACAGTTTGAATGTTCGGTTCGATTTTCTTTAAACATTGTATAGACCCGACCCATGTTATGTTTGCAACTTTTTTTTATCAGAAATGATGGTATTATCTAAGAGAAATCACTCTTCGTAACTAGGGGTGTTCACGGGGCGGGGCGGGTACCTAGTTTTAGTAACCGAAACCGAATCGCAGGCAGTGGGTACCTGAAGGGAGATGGGTATCTATGATTCGGGTAACGGGTACCCGAAAATTGAGTTGTTTTACATTTTTGTTGTTTTCAACAAGTTCAGATTTATAATAAAATAATGAGTTAATTACATTTTTTGTTCCCGTGGTTTATACGAAATTACAGACTTAGTCCTTGTGCTTCAAAAATTACGACATTGATCCTTGTGGTCTAGGTTTTGTTTCAATGTTAGTCTTTTGCATAGATGAAAAGACAGAAATACCCTTACATC